>BGPT01001914.1:29727-76492 GCA_003297045.1 Symbiodinium sp. clade C Y103
TGTAAATACTAACAATTGCAATAGCAATGATAAAACCAGAAGTGCCGGGCGCCCGGCGCCTAGTAATATTACTGTTTTTTTTTAGCAATGGTAGTTGTACTAGTAATAGCAGTAGCAGTAGCAGTAGCAGTAGCGGTCCGGAAAGCAACAGTCAAAACGCGAGCTAAACGCAGCNCGCAGCTATTGCGGTCCGGATATGGAGCTGTTCAACATTCGTTCATTGAATGAGAGCGATTTGAACACCGGGGATGCATGACCTGGCAATTCCGTACCCTTCCTAGTTTCAGACCTGTTTCGGACCACCTTTCGGAGCAGTCAAACAACATCAAACAACCTGTATTTTGTATTCATTTCAGTACGAATGACTGGGGAATACGCTTTGCCCTTGCGCTCGCCCTTGCGCGCTCNGACCCTCATGTTTTCACATACTTGACCCAAGGTTTCTTTAAGCAATCTTGGACATAGACTTAATTAAATTGACGGGGTTTTTGAACGGCCCTCATATAACCAACAATATCTGAAAAATAGTACGTTCTGGTCATCAAACGTAGCTAGCTGGGAAATGCCCGAAGTAAAAGGCGGGTTTGATTGGAAAATAACATCGAACTATATGTGGTGGATTGTCCATTGCCAGGATTGATTACAAGAGTGTATAAGGAAATCATCCATACCCTCTGGTAATTTAACATAGCTAGATCGTGGGAAAAATTGGAAATCAATTGGCTAGGTTGGACAACCGGAAGGTCTACCTTGGGCGGTTACCCAACCCCACGATGTCAGTGACCAATCAAAATTTCAAGATTGCCCCCTCTTAACCTTCACTATCCACGGCTAGTTGGTGAAGGGAATAGCACACTGTTAACCGTTTGCGGGCTTATGCCAAGGCAATTCAAAATGAGACTATGACCTGGTGATATTCTTGCTTTGGCGAAAAACACCATCAATAGGAACGAAACCACTCAAAAAAACGATCCCCTAATAATTAGGGAATCTGAATCTAAACAATATAGAAATTTATAAGGTTGTGACATGTTGTGACCTTATCATTCTGGCGAATGGCCGGCAACTAGGTTTTGGAGCCCCGTGCACCTGGGATATGTTATGACCTTGCGATGTACCCCGTGCATTAGCCATTCCCAAACTTACCAGCCTGAAATGAGGAATGGGTGGTTTCTCCATGAAGTTTCACACGAAAACCAAAGAAAACTCGTTGGAGACATGATATCCCTACCCAAAAGGGGATTTGATGTCAAATTGCGTGAATGACTACACAAATCTACACACAATAGTATTACTCACTGACCTCAAATGTCGGTCCATTTTGGGTGAAGGCCCTTGTGACTTGTCCAATACATTTCACACACAGCCGGTTGAGGAATCTATGCTACGTTCTAGACTCTAGACTGTTTGATTGATTTTGCCCCCATTAGGCCATATTAAGCAAACAGACACAGCCAATATTCTCCTCAGGCGGCATGCTTATCCCAAGCAAATACCGTCCCCAAGCGGTTTTTCTCGCCTATAGCTGGTTTTGAATCCGTGGTCGCTAAGTCGCTAGCGGTCACTGGCTGGTCTGGTCATCCAAGCAAAAGACCGGGTGGAGAACAATTCTTGAAAAAAAGTTAGTTCTGATCTTGACGACTTGCCTTGAAGATCATCACATTCACTATGACTGCTCATGTTCATGGAACCTGAAGCCAATGTTCCACCGGATTGCAACTATGTCTTGGGAAGGACCAGATATTTGAGTGCGAGCATCCATCTCAATTGCAGTGCACAAGCAAACTGAACTTGCACACGTCAGAGTTCACACTTCTGATTCATGGTGATTCCATGTTACTCTTGGGCTTGAGTCTTGCACACGGAGCAACGGTACCGTCGGCGACCGTGAGGGCAAATACCACTGCCACCGCACTCCTTACAATACGACCGTTGGCGATTGTGAGGGCAAATGCTGCTGCCACCACACTCTTTGCAAAAAGACCGTTGGCGATTGTGGACGCATATGCCACGGCCACCACAATCTTTGCACAACGATCTTTGGCGATTGTGGATGCAAATGCTACTCCCACCGCACTCCTTGCATAATTTCCGTTGGCGATTGTGAGGGCAAATTTCACGTCCGCCGCATTCCTTGCAGAGCGACCTTCTGCATTGGTGGTCACAAAAATCCAACTGTTCAAAGTTGTCCAGGCAAGTGACCTTGCCTTCCAAGGAAATCCAAGGACACCTCTTCCCCATTATCCTCCCGCAGGTTTGGTGACCATTATGTGGAACCACTGCGTAAATTCGTCCATTTCTGGGCTGTTTCCAAAACCAACTGGTGCTAATACGTTTCACGCACTTGGAGCATTTCAACAGAACAACTCGCTCGGGGGCCTCGTAAACTGACGGCAAACTCCTGATGCGCTCATTGGGGCGATAGACGCCGTCAGTGGCCGCCGACCTATCTTTTGACACCCTTCTAGCAGCTTTGTCTTTGAAAGCTTCAGGTGCCTCAATTGATGCTTTCCGTTTTGTGGGGCCATGCTGTGCATCATCTGCGACCAGAAACTCGCGAAGTTGCCGCCATTGTCTCGTTGCAAGCGATTTCCCGTTCCCAAAGAAGGTTTCCTTCCCCTCCATCAACTGAAGAATGTAAAGCACAGCTGTTTCAACTGCCTGGTAGGTTGTAGTGTCGCTCAAATCCAACAAACTCAAAGCCGAGATCAACAAACGTCTCACCCTGCGCTGCAAGTCGCTAGGCTGAGAAACCGTGGCAGCCTCGGTTGCAGCAACTTCGGCCGCAACATGTTTCGCTTCGAAGGAGCCTGGTGCATGAAGCCAACCTGCACAGCGACATAGCAATTTGCAAATGGCATCGCCATCCAACTCAGCCTCATTCAGCAAGTCATCCAACACAGCTTCTGCAGTTTCAATCNGCATCGCCATCCAACTCAGCCTCATTCAGCAAGTCATCCAACACAGCTTCTGCAGTTTCAATCATGCGAAGCTTTTCTTCCAAATCTGCATTGTGAAATTTAGTGATACTTCGTTGCAGCTTCCTGGTAGGTTGTTTCGCTAAGGAGGATGCAGGCTTTGCTGCTTTCTCCTGGATACTTTGCAGTCCCACCTCTGCAATTGCTGAGGACGTTGCAGTTTTCTCCTGGACTACTTCCAGATCGACTGCCAAATCTGCCCGATCTGCGGCCAGTGAAAACGTCACAGCGTTGCCGATCCGCACGTGTGGCGGGGCGCGGGCAAAAGGCAACTGCCACGAATCTCCGGTGGAAGTTTGGCAAATCAAAAAACCACCGCCCTGGTAATGAAGTTGGCATACGAAGCCTCTGGGCATGGTGTCAATCCAGATAGGGTGCAATGGCTATCAGCGCAAATTGGTTCAACCTGAAGTATTGGAAGTGTGTTGTTGCCAAATCTATTTCACATTTGTTAGATAACGAAACATGGTGCATTTGGCTACAACGAAATGCGGCATTAGCAAAATGTGTGATCTGGAAAGATGTTGGGGCTGCTGGCAAGAAGGCCAAACTAGAATGAATGACTCTTCTCAACCACAGACGCGGCTCTGCACATCTTTGCACTGTCAGAACATCGCGAAGTTGCTTCGTGGCGGCAGGCTTCATGGATGAACAACAAGACTATGGCCCGGCAAATCCATGGTTTCATGATCAAGTACACAAACCATTCCACCAACCTCAGGCCGTGAGCCCTTAGTAAAACAAACATGTGATGATATTGTAAACAAGAATGCACCCCAAACCTGATTTGTTTCGCTATAAATCTCAACAATCTCCGTTTTCAAACATCAAACAGGGGTGACTAGTTGGCTATTTCCCCTGAAACTTCACAACAAAACATGGATCAAACACCGGATGTTGCTGTTTGAAGTGGATTTTGATGTAAAATTGTCAAATAATTATCTGCAAACCTCCAATGTGTTACATTATTTTTGGGCGGTTCCCTCTACTCATGCGTGGTGAAACCCCGCTGGGGCTGTATCATTCACAGAAGTTTGGATGCAGTTCCTCCACAAAAAACAGGGAACTGGTTGGTCAATGGGGATATTCTTGCCCCTTAGCCGCCTGAGCCTTAGCCACTCATCAGCCAATATGATCAATTTCCTATGGCCTGTGGAAGTCCGTCATCTTCACCAGGTCATTTCACTTGGGTTGTTGCATGTGGGGTAGAGGGGAGACCGAAGGTGGATTCTTGAGAAAAACTGGAAGTTGATTTGAGTTCGATTCTGTAACACTCCCCAAAAAACTGGTTTGAAATATGACGTCTTTTCGGCCACTGACAATTGAGGAATCTATGCTACCTTTAAGTAAGCTCACCTATAATTGGTCAGGCTCGCTGGCGTTGTCGAAACCAAAAAAACCTGCTGTCGTGACCACTACACTCCTTGCATTGCTCGATTCCTTCCAGGTGCAGATAGTGTCCACTGACTGGCTTGTCCAGCCTATGCATGCGAGGAAGTGGTTAGCGGCCAGCTGACATTGCAAATCCAAGCAGAAAGTCAAGTGAGAGGCAGCCCCCAAAGAAAAGCTAGCTCTGATCCTGACACTTTGTGCTGGTGAGGTTTCTGGAAGACCAAAACACTCTCATCGTGACCTCTTATGGTCATTCAAGATTCAGCCAATATTCATCGGGATTGCGGCAATGTTGTGGGAGGTGCCAAAAGATAACGAGTGTAAATCTTCAGTTTATACAACACGAAAGGCAACTTGAACCTTCGCATCTCATATCTCAACCCTGCTACTCCCGGGCTTGACTCTTGCACACTGGACACAACCACTTTCGGCGATTGTGACGGCAAATTCCAGCACCACCACATCCCTTGCATTGCGACCTTCTGCATTTGTGGTGGCAAAAATCCAAGCTGTTAAAGTTGTCAGTGATGGTGTCCGTGCCATCCAAGGAAATCCAAGGACACCTCTTTCCAACGGACTTCCTGCAGGTTAGATGGCCATCTAGCGGAACCAGGGCGCAAATTCGTCCATGTCTGGGATGTTTCCAAAACCAACAGGTGCTGATCTGTGCCACGCACTTGGAGCATTTCAACTGGACAACNCAAATTCGTCCATGTCTGGGATGTTTCCAAAACCAACAGGTGCTGATCTGTGCCACGCACTTGGAGCATTTCAACTGGACAACTCGGTCAGGGGCCTGATAAACAGCTGACAAACTCATTATGCCTTCATTGGGGCGATACACGCCGTCAATGACCGCCGACCTACCTTTTGACACCCTTGGATTCTTGCGTTTGAGGACTTCAGGCACGTCATCTGATGCCTTCAGTTTCATTGGGCCATGGAGTGCATTGTCTGTGACCAGCAGATTTCGAAGTTGCCGCCATTGTCTCATAGCACATGATTTACCGTTCCCAAAGAAGGTGTCCTTCCCCTCCATCAACTGAAGAATGTAAAGCACAGCTGTTTCAACTGCCTGGTNCCGTTCCCAAAGAAGGTGTCCTTCCCCTCCATCAACTGAAGAATGTAAAGCACAGCTGTTTCAACTGCCTGGTAGGTTGTTGTGTCGCTCAAATCCAACAAACTCAAAGCCGAGATCAACAAACGTCTCACCCTGCGCTGCAAATCGCTAGGCTGAGAAACCGTGGCAGCCTCGGTTGCAGCAACTTCGGCCGCAACATGTTTCGCTTCGAAGGAGCCTGGTGCATGCAGCCAACCTGCACAGCGACATAGCAATTTGCAAATGGCATCGCCATCCAACTCAGCCTCATTCAGCAAGTCATCCAACACAGCTTCTGCAGTTTCAATCNGCATCGCCATCCAACTCAGCCTCATTCAGCAAGTCATCCAACACAGCTTCTGCAGTTTCAATCATGCGAAGCTTTTCTTCCAAATCTGCATTGTGAAATCTGGTGATACTTCGTTGCAGCTTCCTGGTAGGTTGTTTTGGTTGTTTCGATATGGAAAATGCAGGCGTTGCTGCTTTCTCCTGGATACTTTGCAGTCCCACCTCTGCAATTGCTGAAGACGTTGCAGTTTTCTCCTGGACTACTTCCAGATCGACTGCCAAATCTGCCCGATCTGCGGCCAGTGAAAACGTCACGGTGTTGCCGATCCGCACGTGTGGCGGAGCATGAGCAAAAGGCAACTGCCACGAATCTCCGGTGGCAGTTTGGCAAAGCAAAGAGCCACCGCCGTGATAATGAAGTTGGCATACGAACCCTGTGGGCATTGCGTCAATGAAGATGAGGTGTAATTCAGCAACTTGCTCCAGGCTAATGTATGGGATGCTTGTTTTTGCTGCGTAAATTGCTAGATCACCTACGGTGCAATTACATTTACCATCTGATTCCTCGGGAAAACGCAGCATCGGCAAAAGGCATGATCTGGAAACATACTCTTGTGTAAGACAGCCGATTCAAAATCACTTTGGTTAAGCACCAACGTGGCTCTGCACATCTCTGCAGTGTCCAAAAATGGTCACGTCACTGCTGCAAAGAAACACGTTTAAAACATGGATAACCTCCGCAAGACTATGACCCAGCAAATCCAGAATTTCATCATCAAATGCACAGGTCGTTCCACTAGCCTCAGATCGTGAGTCCCGAATTTTAAAAAAACATTGATAAATCCCACACCTTAGTTGCTTGGCTATACATCTCAACAAAGTGTACGGCATCGCTGGTTTGAAATATTAGACAGGGGCGACCGAGTTCACATCAAATCTCAATAAAAAAATAGAGATATAAGATGATATAAGTGGGTTGAAAAACATCTAGTAGAGGGAGAAGTTGATGCCAAATTATTCAATAATTAATTATCCATAATTCCATAATTATCCAATATTATCCACCAACCTCAATTGTTGGCACTTGCGTTTCCCTTACTCGTACGTTGTGAGACCCTCAGGGAGTTTGAACTGATTTGCCCAAAGATGGCTGCAGTTCCTCTACCTGCCAACAGGGAAAACTCCTGGGGAACTATTACCTTCCAGCTGCAAATACACTCCCTTAGCCCTACTGATGAAAATCCTCTACTTTTTGTGAGGGAAATCTCAGAGGGATGTGGTTCACTGCTTTGGTTCTTTCAGGCGTGGTAGAAGGGAGACCCAGGACGGATTCTTCCCAAAAATTTGGTTCCGTTCAAACCCTCCGACCAAAAAAAGAGAACATGGAAATCATTTCAATTTGAAATCGACAAATCTGGCCTGTTGATTCGAGTTTGACACCTTTTGGCTATACTGCTGGCTGTGGAATATACTTATTTTTGTTTGAAATCTTTTCCGGCCTTCAGTTTGGCTCTGAAATTGTGGTCGCTAGCGGGTCACTGGCAGCCTTCAAGAGCTTTCAAAGAAAAGGAAACTCTGATCCTCACGAATAGCCCTTGGTGAGGTTTGTTGGAGATCAGTACTTTATGGAGGATTCCGCCATAGTTTCATTGCACCTACTTTTTGAAAGACCAAACATCAGTTCTAGGAGCATCCATTTCAACTACAATGCCAAAGACAAACTGAACCTGCACACATCTCATTCCATTTTGCTAGGTGGGGCGTCAGTCTTGCACACTGAACACTTCGACTTTTGGCGATTGTGAGGGCAAATTGCACTGCCACCACACTCCTTGCAAAATGCCCGTTGGCGGTTGTGAGGGCAAATGCTACTGCCGCCGCACTCCTTGCATAATTTCCGTTGGCGGTTGTGAGGGCAAATTGCACTGCCACCACACTCCTTGCAAAATGCCCGTTGGCGGTTGTGAGGGCAAATGCTACTGCCGCCGCACTCCTTGCATATTTTCCGTTGGCGGTTGTGAGGGCAAAAATCCAAGTTGTTAAAGTTGTCAGTGATGGTGTCCGTGCCCTCCAAGGAAATCCAAGGACACCTCTTTCCAAGGGACTTCCTGCAGGTCTGATGGCCATGTAGCGGAACCAGGGCGCAAATTCGTCCATGTCTGGGATGTTTCCAAAACCAACAGGTGCTGATCTGTGCCACGCACTTGGAGCATTTCAACTGGACAACNCAAATTCGTCCATGTCTGGGATGTTTCCAAAACCAACAGGTGCTGATCTGTGCCACGCACTTGGAGCATTTCAACTGGACAACTCGGTCAGGGGCCTGACAAACAGCTGACAAACTCATTATGCCTTCATTGGGGCGATACACGCCGTCAATGACCGCCGACCTACCTTTTGACACCCTTCTAGCAGCCTTGGCTTTGAAACCTTCAGGTGCCTCCATGTCAATTGATGCTTTGCGTTTTGTTGGGATTCGCTGTGCATCAGAATGTGATGATTTTCGCTTCATTGGGCCATGGAGTGCATTGTCTGTGACCAGCAGATCTCGAAGTTGCTGCCATTGTCTCATAGCACATGATTTACCGTTCCCAAAGAAGGTGTCCTTCCCCTCCATCAACTGAAGAATGTAAAGCACAGCTGTTTCAACTGCCTGGTNCCGTTCCCAAAGAAGGTGTCCTTCCCCTCCATCAACTGAAGAATGTAAAGCACAGCTGTTTCAACTGCCTGGTAGGTTGTTGTGTCGCTCAAATCCAACGAACTCAAAGCCGAGATCAACAAACGTCTCACCCTGCGCTGCAAGTCGCTAGGCTGAGAGACCGTGGCAGCCTCGGTTGCAGCAACTTCGGCAGCAACATGTTTCGCTTCGAAGGAGCCTGGTGCATGAAGCCAACCTGCACAGCGACATAGCAATTTGCAAATGGCATCACCATCCAACTCGACCGCATTCAGCAAGTCGTCCAACACACCTTCTGCAGTTTCAATCATGCGAAGCCTTTCTTCCAAATCAGCATTGTGAAACCTGGTGATGCTTCGTTGCAGCTTCCTGGTTCGTTGTTTTGGTTGTTTCGATATGGAAAATGCAGGTGTTGCTGCTTTCTCCTGGATACTTTGCAGTCCCACCTCTGCAATTGCTGAGGACGTTGCAGTTTTCTCCTGGACTACTTCCAGCTCGACTGCCAAATCTGCCCGATCTGCGGCCAGTGAAAACGTCACAGCATTGCCGATCCGCACGTGTGGCGGAGCATGAGCAAAAGGCAACTGCCACGAATCTCCGGTGGAAGTTTGGCAAATCAAAAAACCACCGCCCTGGTAATGAAGTTGGCATACGAACCCTCTGGGCATGGCATCAATGAAGATAAGGTGTAATTCAGCAACTTGCTTCAGGCTAATGTATGTCTAGCCTGGTTTTCACTGTCAAGTCTATTTCTCGAATTGTTAGATCACGCACTAGGGTACAGTTACCACATGAATTGTTTTGAAATGTTCTGAATATAAATGCAGCGGAATCTACCGGCACGGTGCATCATCTAGCCACCGTCAGGAAATTCGGCCATGAAAAATAAGTGTCTGGAACCGGCATTTCTTGCCACAAAACCCTGACAGCAATAAACCATGCTTGGCTTTAGGCCTTGCGACCTTGTATTGTTTTTCTGGACGAGCCAAAAGCAATCCGGGCTTATACAGTGCTCTTTTGTCTACCAAGTCAATCCAACTTAGAGCCGCCCACCGGGGTGCGGACGCAAAAAATGGAGATGGTGGTGTTGATGATGGACCAAGAGTATCGCCTCAGCCCGGTCCGTTTGCAAATTCGTCAAAGTTACATTGGAAAAAATGAAAACAAATCCCCTCCCCTGATCATATCGAATCCTCCCAAATAATAGAGGCCCCCAAGTCACGTGAGTGAGGCCAGTATATTCCACAGGGTCGACACAGATTGGTTCTGCCAAAAGAACGGACACTTGGTTCTACTTGGTTTGCCCTCATTGACCTTGGTGCCATCCACATGGGGTCGAACCTGCCCACAACTGGTCACAGGAACAGATCATCAAAATCTTCTGGATATCTCCCAGCTGATCCAATTGACTCATAGCCGCCATAGCCATATGCAAAGTTGCCACTTTTTTTTGGCTCGTGCCAAGAGGCTTGATGTCATCATCTGGGTAGTTCACCAAGTAGAAGATCACCTGGTGGTGCCGATGGCGAGAGTTGATTTGGTGGAGCCTTTCCATGCAAAAAATATGACAGTCAAGCGGGTTGGACATGAATCTGACATGAAACATGCTTGAGATATGTCGAGATCACCAGTTTTGTTGGGATCTAAACTAAGACCTATTCAAATGGCAGTTGGTCTTGACACATCACTACTAGCCAAAATTGCGCTTTTTGTGGTTGCGTGTTGACACCCCTACATCTTCCGCAACTCGCTTGGTGTTCCAGGGACGCCCATTCCATTCCCATATCCCCATGATTCCGCCATTGTTGGTTCCTTAGATCCTCATGTGTTTCATCGATTTTTCGTCACCATCATTCTTTGTTTCACCATCCGTTGAATCCCCGCCAGGTGGCCATGGTGAAGAAGAACATGCCCATCAACATGAAGCTACAGCTGATATCTTCTCGCGTGAAGTGTTCCTGCGGCGAAAAACGGTGGTTGCTAAAGAGGTGGCTTCTGAAAAATGATGTAGACATGTAGAATGTGATGTATCATACATAACTGTATCAATCATACATATATCATACATGTATACTTTTGTCATGTATCATTATATGTATATAACCAGAATGTCAAAGCGATATGTCGCCTGACAGAGGGTGTGTGTGTGTGTGTGTAATGTATTGGATATACGTGATAGATGATGGTACGTGATAGATGATATATGTATGTGCATGTGATACATCAATGATCCTGTATATACAGATACATATACCCACAGATATTGCATCCATCATATGTAGCTGGTGTGGGCAACCAAACAACTGTTGATGAAGGGCCTGTGGATGGAGAAAGCAACAACGATCTCGGTGTGACTTTCTACTTTCAGGCTTGCCATGCACGAGAATAGCGATGACGATACTATGGTGCTTCGGGGCTACTGCAAATTTCAAGGTATTTGCCTCTTTAAAAAGAAAATCACACCCTGGAAACATGATATGAGCCAGCGCAATATTAGTGAACAATCATCTGTGAGAGGTGCAATAGATCTTGGTCAAAGCATCTATTAGATCTAGTGCATAAATAATATACATGTAATAAACCTATTCATATATTAGTATATTTGTATATGTATATATATATATACTGGTAATAGAACAAAAATACTTTGATATACAGAAATGAGAAAACTCTAATATGTACTTCAAATAGTCCAGCAAACAGTTTCCAGTGAGCAGTGTTCAAAAAAACCCTCCCTCTTTTCATCTCTTTTCATTGCGCTGGCTACAGTAATTGTCAGGATTCCCAGTTCATGGATGATGATAATCCTTTACATACAAGGTAATTAATTAATAGAACCTCCTTATGAACCATCAACCAACCTTCATTAGTCAGCGAATTCCCTTTTCTGGTCCACCTTGGCTGGTATGGGGGATTGCAATAAGCAATCAAAAATGATACCCTCTGGTGATTTAACGTATGGAATTGGAAGATCACCATGTTTAAAGCCGGTAAATCATCATGTTTATTATCATAACCATTAGTCATATAGATAATAACACGATAATAACATAACCAACAGTTTGTGAACTGGTTAATATGATTTAGTTTTATTACACTCGTTGCCTCTGTGTTAAAACAGTTCAAATCTTCCAAACCCAGGCCCGAATGCCGCCTCTTCCTCTCCAGGAATTCCGCCCATCTCATCTGCAGCGTTTTTCAACACCCAAGGGATGGCTTCTCCGTTTGTCCATGTTTCACGGCATCAAAATGGGGATATCATAGGAATATGTTGAATCTGTCCGTTTTGAAAAAGATGGAAATGTTATATGATGTTATAAATATACATATATATAATATAATATACATATATATATATAATATATATATAATATATATATAATATATATATATAATATATATAATATATATATATATAATATATATAATATATAACCCATTCATGATCATGGTAAATCTCAGACACGATGCAAAAAAACACGTCGTAACTTAAATCAGCTGCATATGTTTGTTCTCAGCTATGGATCAACAGCCATGCAATACTCACATCAAATGGGAATTCATCATGGATGTTCATCCCCCCAAATATGCGGCAATAGGTTTTGACCCATCCCCCTAAGAATTGGTCCATGAAACTCATCAAGAACCACTCACGGGTCCGAAGAATCGCCAGTGACCTCTGGATGTGAATACCCTCTGGAAATAATCCCCATAGCCTGGAAAATCCCCGATTCAGTTCGATTGTCCTGCTGAAATGCCCATGAAATCTTCGGGGATTTCCCATTCTGCCAGAGGGTGTTGACGAATTTACACCTCATCTGTCGGTGAAAATTCCATCTCTGTGAGTTTTTGTGAAGTCCAACTCCAAACCGAATCACTTCTGTGGAAACGGGAGGCAAAAAATCCAGTCCGTGTTTAAAATTTTGGTGGCAGAATCGCCCTGTTGGTTCACATCCTGTTGGTTCATCAGAATTCATCAACTAAAACTATGTCAAACATGCCACGTTCCATGGTTTGCCCACTTTTCATGATGGTTTCTTTGTACAGTAAACTATAGGACTTCATGTTCTTCCACGGTTCTTCCTGAATGTTAAATTGTCCTTTAGACATCTTTAGACTCTTTTCTGGCTTTCTATGTTTTTCATGACCTTCTTTTTCCCTCAATTCACTCCCAAAATCGCACCTTTGACAATGAACTTCTGCCCCTCAACCCCCACAACACCACCTCTCCGCATGCTGCGTCGGATAGGGCCATAGAAAATATCTTGCCCCTGATATAAACTTGCAGAAACCCCAAAGCCCTACAGAACCCAAACTTAAAGACCTATCAGAGTTTCGTAACCCTCAATACCCCCCAATACCTCCACAACCCGGGAGACCATAAGATGGAAAGTATGGTCCTTTAGGGAGAATAAAAAATCCTAATCAGCCAACAAATCGAGTTTTTCGAACAATAGCTGAGATTGGGATAAGAATAAACGGACTCTCTACTACAGGATATGCTGAAACTTGGAAGGTTTTTGCCTGTGCAAATTGGTTCACAACTCAACGTCGACAGAAACGCAAGGTTTCAACGTAAGCTGTCAACACCCTGTGGCACCTTCAGGCGGCCACTCCTGGTGAGGATGATGGCAAGTTCTTGGAAACCACTCAACATATCTGGAGGTTTCTTAAGTCATGGGGGACACCCCAAATCATGCAGAATTCGACCATTTTAGTATTGAAACATATTGAAACAACCACCGTGACTTGGGGATCCCCCATGACTTCAGAACACCCCTTTTCTGCTGATGCTTTGGGCGCTTTGGATTCCTGGGATTCCCCCCCCGCGGTCCGCCGCACTGCAAGCTGCGGCCAGCAGTAGGAGCAAGCTACGAAGTGACATGGCACCAGGCAGTAGGGATGGATTGGAGTTCGGTATTTGTTCGGAATTTCCAAGGAAAAATTGTTTGATTGTTGAGCCTGCCGCATCTCAAAAAAATGAGTCAACTGCCGATCATCTGATTCTCTTTTCGTGACGAAAATGACATCTTTGGAACCACCAAACAAAAACGATCATTGAGGGTAAACTCTACAACACAAGAGATGACTCTCAGGCCACATCTTTGTTCACACCAGTTATTACGAATGGCGGTCACTGGTTGAATTTCCCAATCACCTTACGATGGAAACCACCAACCAGCTGGCACTTTGGCGCGGCTGAGCCAGTGCTGAGGCGAAATCAATTCCTGGGATTTGTTCAACGCTTATCAAACTGCAGACAACCAATCCAAATGGGGGTTTCCTAGACTGGGGGTAATTACCCCAAAATGGATGGTTTATCATGGAAAATCCCATGAAAATGGATACTTTGCAAAGATGAACAAATGGGTTTCCGCACAAAGGATGTATCCCAATTAGCTGGATGGTTTGGACCATCCATGACAATCCCATTCAGAAGATTGTACCCCAAGGACCTGGAAAACCCCATTTCTGGAATCTTTGCAAAGATGAAAAAATGAGGCCTGACTAGTTGTGATGGTGTTTTTCCTTGGGTTAAGATTCCAAGATCTTCTAGAAACAGTCTTCGGACCGCGCAACTCTGGGTTCGCTGGCAAGTTCTGTCGCCGTAACCTGCGGCTGCAAACCAACCCCTGCCCCAGAAAGGGCTGAGAGTGGCGATGGTATCACAAAGTGTTTCGACATAACTCACCAAACACAGGTAGGTCATCTTTGGTTACACCACCATGACATACCCTCCTGTAATGGAAAAAAAAAGCCTACAAGTGGAGGGTTTCAATGGGAAAATCAACCATCAATTTTGGGATTTCCCAGCTATGTTCGATCCATGGGTCTTGGCAGGTCTTAGCGCTGCAACAGCATGGCTAAACATACGTCCAAATGTCGTTGAAATGTTGCGTTGACGCGCCACTCGATACCTTTAAAAAATCGCTTGATAATTGGGTTTTGCACATGATCTCAAAAAAAATCGAGGCTTCTTTTTCCCGTGGCTATCTCCTCTAAATCTGACCCCATTCATCCACCTGCTTCCCTGCCGACCAAACGCCCAGTTCTGCGCCTTTCTCCTGCGCAATCTCTGGAGGCATCGCTCCATCAGCTGAGAAAGGACGATTGAGCAATGTCAAAACTTCTTGGAACGTCACCAAATCTTGCTGGTTGCTTTTAATGGTTGGAACTCCATGTTCATATATGTTCATGGATTATAATAATCCCCCACTACACAGATACAGTATGATATATGTGTACAGGATATTTCCTGGGTATTGCAGCCGCCGAAAAAAAATCCACCGACCGAGATTCTTGAAACTGCTCAGGTGGAAGATTGATGAAAAGACGGAAAGACTGGCGGTTGGTATTGAGTACTTGTAGGAAACCTTGGTTTGGATGGTATCCCGGCTTTCTGCGTTTTACTTCTACTGTTCCTCGTTTTTCGGTTTCGTCCCGAAGATTCACACCAGAAGATGGGCCGAATCATCTTTCATATCACGTTCTTGTTCCAAAATTCCTTGTCCAGAATTGAAGTTCAGGTGCAAATATGGTGCAATTATAGATCTGCGCAATGTTTTTGAGATGTTTCGGTTTCACCCGTTCTACAACGCATAGAAGCTCGAGCCAGAAGGCGTGAGGATGGATAGGTTGTCTGCTTGGTGGTTGGGCCTCTCAAAAAAAGGTGCAGGTCGGTTGGGACCCTCCCACGCAAAATTGAAAATCAAAGAACACTGAAACCACAAATCAGCAGGTTAGTAGCTTTGCAGTTGTCTCCAAATTTTACTATATTATAGTGACTAGTTAGTAGCTCCAAACCCAGAGGCTTCGGCTGAAATCGGCCCCAAACCGACAGCACCACATTGGTGAGCCTTGAGGTATTTGGCGAAGCCGAAATCCGTCAACTTGATGTGACCAGTTCTGAGGTGCGCTGTGAGTCAAAGGGAGGCATCGACCCTAGAAACTCATGAGTTGGATGAATGAATACAAACAAAAGTACTTGGAGAGCATCAACTTTTTTGATGCATTGCGCAATCTTCAATGGGCCAAATTTGGGACCAGCAGGCCCTGTTGGTCTGGATTCAAATCAAGTGATCCCCCGAAGAAATCAGAGGCATTGGATAGCTACCAACCTGTGGGCAAGAGCAGCACTAGATTCAACTAGTTTTAGGCCAGGTCTCTCGAGTTTTTTTCCAACACATCATGATCATAGTGACCCCATCTCCCACATGATCTTTCACAAGCGGTGGATCCTTTAATTTGTTGCCATCTAAAGGAAAAATCAATCTTGGACCATCATGGATCAATTGAATGATCACTTTAAATGGGGACAAAAGATTCATGAAACATCGTGGATCATCATGAATCATGAGAAATGATGATTTCTTAGTTGATGTTTGCAGTGGCAAGAAATCATCGATTCTTTCCATCATGGATCACTGAAACATGACCACCACCCTCCGACGAACCTGTGCACCAGGATGTTCTCAGGTTTCAGGTCCCTGGTAGAGGATGTTGAGGATGCATTTTTCTTAATGGAATATGGTACCAAGGAATCCAACTTCAGTTTGGGGATAGAACTATTTGCGAGTTGGATGGGGATATTCCATGGGATATTAGCAGGGAGCTGATGAGGAATCACTGGACTTTGGGACACCTTCTTGTTTCTCAAGTTGAGCAGCCATTGTTGGTTTGCTTTAATGGGTTCACACACAAACCTCTGTTGTGATGGGATACAGCATCTTTTAAGCAACCCATAAGCCATTAACACCCATTCGGAATCAGGTACTTCAGTGTTTTTCCCAAAAGAAAACTCAAAGTTCGCCCTATCACCCCACCACTTCGCCGGCCTGAAGACGATCAGCATGCTGTGAAGGTGGAACAGAGCTGAAGCCACCTGCGGAGCTATAACCCCCATGTTGGTAAGCCCATGATGACCTACGTTGGGTGCCCGAGGATGGAACTGCTAAGTTGGATCAAATGACTAGACTAACTCGACTTTCTGACAGATACATCGAACTGGTTTACCAACGTAAAACTGGGTGGCACCGATGCAATGAGAATGTCAGGATGGGAATGATGGATGTGGATGGATATAGAGTTTAGTGAGATATCCAACAATCAACTGGTCTGCACCCATTCGAAATCTAGGCTTCTACAAATTATATACTGCATACATCCATATACGTTTGTGATGTATCATTGACATCATTTGGCTATAAGCAATTCAGATGTCGCTTTGTTCTGTACCTACCTTGCTATTTACACTATTGAAAATAATCCAAAGGGCACGTCTTGTAGGTCAGCCTACAGAAACTGGAAATGATGGTACCCCACATACTGGTGGACATTGTGGGCTTTGTCGATCCTTGGTTGACATTGTCCCAAAAAACATTGCATCCCAATTAGTAAGGAGTTCACTGTAGTTGGCCATGTAGTTCAAAATTAAGATACCCTCTGGTAAACTAACATAGCTATTGAAAAATGGCAATTTATAGTGGATTTTCCCATTAAAAATGGCGATTTTCCATAGCTATGTTAGTTTACCAGAGGGTAATTAAGCTGGGGTGTTGTCCCAGATCTACCCTACCTAGGCTATGACACTGTTCTGAGATGTTCTGAGACACCGTTCGCAACTGAAATGACTTGGCGCCTCCGCAGCAAAAAATTGGGTCGCGCTTTCCGAAAACCTCGGGTTGCCGAACACATTTACTAACCTTACTGGTGCTAAATGTAGGGGGGGTTGCTGGGATGATTCTGAAAATGGTTAGGTCATGAAACCCCATTCCCTGCGTTCAGCACCAGTAAGTAACTATAAAGTAGAACATACAGTCTAGTTGCTGTTTCTTTTCAAAAGAATTGATAGGAGTAGAATCTGTGACTTACCCAATGATAAGAACCTTCATCACTCTTCTATGCACACTGCACATCGTTGCACTAGCCCAATGGTTAGGGGCCACCTGGGCTGTGTGAAAATGGTGACGCCGAGGCACTTTTTCTTGGCGCGGAGCAAATTGAAGAGCTCACCACCTCAGGGATGGCCCACTTTTTTCAAGGTCGGGATGGAGGTTGGAAAACTTGAGGAAAAATGGGAAGTTTTAAAGCCACAGGATGGTTCACTTAGTTAAAGTTTACCAATACCGAACTTGAGCTGTTGGAGCAATGCTGAGGGTACACCCCTGATCTGCCACGCCACACCGGGAACTGATGTAGCAGTTGCCACTGGTCAGCTGACCCTTGCCGCACCTACCACCAGTTCCATGGCAATGTACAGAAAGTTGGTGTCCTGCCACATGCCAGATGCAACAGGTCGCACCAGTGGAACTATGTCTGCCCTACGGAACTTAGATATGCCCTTTGGCAAGACCTACTGTAATTAGCTTCAGATTCCCAAAGTTTCGCAGGTGTTGTCCTAGTTATCCTATTTTCTTCCGCAATTTCAGGTGGTTTTTGTTGTTCATGATCACTCCATCCCCTCCATGGAGTCCTGAAAGGTGTCCATGACACGAATCACAAACGGCGAGCTGATACCTCCAACAACGGAGGTGTTTTGTCGTGGCTGAAATCCCAGTACAGGAATCCCCAGAAAAAAGTCTAGAAATGGGTTAGGCAACCCCAAGTCATAGATAGAAAAGTTGAAAAACTCTTCAAAATATGAGGTAAAATATATGTAAATATGAGGAAAACATCATCTATAGCTGGTTATACACTAGAATCAACTGGGATCATCTATGGGTTTTTTCGTCAGCCACCTGAAAGATGAATTTTGGCAGAGTTCAACCCGCCAGGACGGACACATCACCTGGGTTCCCAAGTTGTATATGGGCATCAAACGTATATAAACAACCTGGATAATCTAGGCGAGTTGATTATTTGATACCCATAATTTGTCATCACCCTATATATCCCTATATTATTCATATTATGAATAATGTAGGGAATATGTTGATATTATGGGCACCCAAATACCCTATGAAAAATCATCTGTTTTATGTGATCATCAGCTATTTGATACCACTCCAGCTGCCAGGAGACTGGTCAACACGTTCTTCTCGTTGATGACATGCTCCGCCTCCGGCTTTCCGAAAATGCTGGGCGTTTTGTGGTAAGTGAGCATCCCACTTCAACTTTCCATAACTTTCCATAGTGAACATGTTCGACTAAATTCTTACGCAAATCTTCAAAGATAGTGATGGAAAGAAGCCTTAAAACCTACCAAACATCACCGCATTTCCCTTCGGAAAAAAGGAGGGAACCCAACGCCTTTGCAGGTGGTCCCATCACCAGTGATGTCTTAGATGGGTTTGGCTATCCATCTGTCCCTTCCGGTGACGAAATATTGTAATATACCCATCTTATCCCCAGGTTGATTCATCTCCATTTTCAGCTGGTTCCATGCTGGTTCCATCCCAACGCTTCAGCTGAGTTTCGACCCGTAAAAACACCAACCGCACCCAGCCGGCCTGTTCCAAGGCGACGACGTGTGTCTTTCTCAAGACCTCCACCGAACCGGGGAAGGGTCGACCCGAAGACACTTCATGGGGATATGATATACCCGTACTGTGGGCTAGCTGATGGGAATATCATTGGGTCATGATGGGATTTCATGGGAATTTAATGGGAATGTAGAACATCATAGGAATTTGATTGGAGTTCATGGGCTATCATGGGAATATAATAGAGATGCAATTGGAGATATACTTGGGATATACTGCTGATACAATGGAGACATACTGAAGAATCATGGTGATATGATGATATGGGTACAATGGGGATATAGTGAGAATATATAGATACAACAACATGATAATAGGATGTATGGATCAATGGATTCACCAACAACGAAGAGGGGACCATGTGAAACCAACATGTTCACCAACCATTCTTCGGAATATCTTCCGGGAAAAAAAACATGATATAGTATAGTGGACGTTGATGGGATGTATCATCAAGAACATCAGAAGGTGTGTGTTTTAAAATCGGGGATGCACGAAAATTCCTATTTAATTGGGAAAGTATGGGAAAGTGATGCTGGTTCAAATGCGATTTTGGGGTACTGTGTTTGCAGATAAAAGCCAAAGATGGGGGGCATTTCAGCCGTGGAAAATGGTCTGTTTTGGACCCACCAGCGGGCAACCCAAACGAATGAAGCCCCAGTTCATATTATGGATCCTTTTTGGGGGTCCCAGTTCTACGTACTTGGAATGATCACGATCACTACTCTGATTCTGTGGAGTTGTTGAATTCATGAACTGGATTTTGCTCACTCATCCTGTTGCTCAGAATGCGTACTGTAATCAATTCATTTTCTGTTACCCCTTGATGACTGGGAAAATTGCGCCATATGGTTAGGGGTCAAAACCCCAATACACTGGTGAACATCAAAATAGCTGGTGAGTCACTGGTAAGTGGATAGTAATGCCCCCAATTATGGTACCATTCAACGTTGTTGCTCACCCACAGTCCCATGCGATACAGCCCATGTCTTCATCCTCTGCAGGGTACACGTCTATACTTGGTAAACACCATGGGTTTCCTACAATTCTTTCCTGAAGAACAAAAACATGTAAACAGCAAGGCAGGTAATTTGATGTAATTTGTATGTATGTATATATATATATATATATATTCATTGGCATACTAGTTGCTGATATTTAGTCGGGATACGAGTAGAAGTACTGGTAACATGTTGTGTTATGGCCACTGCTTTGGTACTGTGTATTCGGTCATGGGTTCAATGATAGATGTATAAAGTTACATGTGTTTCCACCGAAAACCAACCCATTGAATGAATGAATCTGAATTAATTACGATAATAACCATATCTGCAACCAAAATCCTGCCAAATTTCCCGAGCAATATTGCTTGCATCAATCACCAAATTAATGCCTTGATATCATTTACCACTCTGACCCAATCAAAACTCAGTAATTTTCACAAAAATCATCCACAAACGTTCACATTTCAAGCCCTTGTAAATGCTCTAGCCCAGTAGCTTTCTATCTTCCACATGTTTTGGGCACATTTTGGCACATCAATCTGGGCAAATTATATCAAAGTTTCAGGCCCAGGGCTTCTAGTGCCGGACTTGTATCCCCCCGGGGGGGGGTCGGATTGGGCCCAGCCATGGAGAACTACGCTGATTTGCTACATGATTTGGATATCTTGGGATCCAAAGGTTGCATTCCGATCAAGCAGAGGCATAACATGCTGGTGGAAATCTACGACAACTACCCTGAATTTGGAGGGAATGCATTCATGTTCAGCCAATTTGCCCCAGAAGGTTTTGGTGCTGACATCTTTCAGCAGNGAATTTGGAGGGAATGCATTCATGTTCAGCCAATTTGCCCCAGAAGGTTTTGGTGCTGACATCTTTCAGCAGGATTTCATGATGGTCCCAGCAGATGAATCCATAGCCAACAAACAATTGCTGATTTGGGATGTTGACACACCACCAGTTATGAACACACGCATTTGGCTTTTCGATGTCACAGAGGACATTATGCACATGGACCAACTGGTTTACACCTACAGATTCGACCAACAATCGAGTTGGGCACCATTGCCATCACCATCCAAAACGCTTCCCCTCAAGATTGTAGAACTGTTTGCTGGTGGTTTTGGGGGATGGAAAGCAGCGACCCGCATGATCCAACAGTTTGCAGGCATTGAATCACAGGTTGTCAGCGTTGAACGTGACCTCAACACAGCGGTTGCTTTTGCCATCACACACAAAACCATTTTCTGTAAAGGCACCCAGCAGTTGCATCCGTCTTCCTTTTTGAACGGTAGACATTGGATGATTCAGACAGATGTTTTTGACAAAGGACTTAGGAAGCCATTAGCTGTTTGGATGCCCAACATTGCCACAATCTCTGCACCTTGTCCTCCTTGGAGCAGTGCAGCTCATGCAAAAGGTCTAGCTTGCGAAGACGGAAGAGCTCTTATGCACACACTGATGGAACTTCGTTGGTTAAGACCCCAAATCATTTTGATCGAGCAGGTTTTGGGATTCAATTCACATCCTCATAAAGCAGATGTCATCCGAACTTTGCATCACATTGGATATCGACTGGCTTTTCAGAAAACACTGGATATGCAAGATGTGTCACTTACTTCAAGAATAAGATGGCTAGGACTAGCTGAAAGGGTTCATGCTGAATTGCCATCAATTCCCATTCAGACCTGGCCCAAGATTGACCATTCATTGCATCCGAATCCCATGATGCCCCTGACTCCTGAGCAGCAGGCACAGACAATGGTGTCTGATTACGCAGCATCCGTGGCATCCGATCCCAATTTTGCCAAGTACTGTAGGACTTCCAGCCCAGCGGTAGTGCTTCAGGCCCGGGTGTACAGTGCTGGTGATCCGCTTCCGACGTTCATGGCTAGCTATGGCACACAGCATGACATTGATGCACAGCTTTTGCATTCACATGGGTACTTTGGTCATTTTGTCAAAGACACCACGCATGACAAAGGTTTCAGATTCTGGCATGCCATGGAAATTGCATTGATTCATGGCACAGTGGAAGGCTGTTTTCTTCCAAAGTGTCAGATTGCCGCCAATCGTATGCTTGGCAACATGATCTCCATTCAACATGCGTTGTTTTTGCTGGTCAATGGTTTCAACAGATTGCTTCCTCAACCAATGGATTTGAAACAAGTTTTCCAGCACTTTTTTGCACATCAACTGCGAGCGACAGACTGCCACGCGTATCCATTGGCTGATGGGATTTTCCTCAAACATCGCAACACACTCATGTTGACCAGTTTTTGTGAGCATGTTGAAACATTGCACCAATGGTCCAAAACACAAGATGTTCTCCGGATTTGGACCCATGACCATGGACTGGTGGAACCGAGTTTTTCATTTGAACTGAGTACCAGCCCAGTGACCAGATCACGCCATGCATCCGCTATCACTCCACCGCAGACTGACACGGAGCCAGATTCACCGCATCCGCATCCGTTTTTGCAAGGTATACTGCAACAGAAAGAACAGAACAATCCATTTTGGTTTTCAGCAAATTTGCCAGGAACTGTCCTTGAATGGATTTGGGGAAATGTTTACCACCTTGAATACCAGATTGATTCCCCTGTCAATGTCACACTGACTGCCAGAGAAGAAGTGGAAGAATGCATCCCAGCACCTGCAGCCGATTGTGCCATCAGCCTCATTGATTGCGACCTCACCCTGATTCATGCCGACTCCACTCAACCATTGCTTCAGCAACAACACATCCGAGATTTGGCTCCCAAACTCTATGACCAATACGGGGAATTAGATTCCACTACCAAGCCAAGTTTTGACAAGATCTTGCTGGATAAACCGATTGAGACAGGCACATTGCCACAGCATCTGGTGTATTATGCAGCAGCTAACCAGCAGGTAGCCACGACCTTTTTCACTTGCCACCATGAAGACACGATGGTCATCCAATTTCAAGGGCATACCACTTCCATTGCCATCATGCAAAATTTTTGGTCCCATGTCATCAGTGAAGAATCTCTTGCCAAATTGGGAAGGCGAGTAGAATTACATGCGAATCAACTTCTATTCCGACCAATTCCTGAGATAGGCACCTGCCCATTGCCCATTTTTCAGGATGTTTTGGCAGTCAATGCAGCCCGTGCATTGTTGAACCAAGCAGCCGCCACAGTGAATGCCAAGCCTATTGTGATCAAATGGGATCGACCGGTCTGGCAAGGATCCCTTCCCAGTGACACGTCCATTGACACCATCCGAATGCTCTTGCAATTTGCATTTTCTCCCGTGACCAAAGGGAAACCAATCCGCCTAGTCAGCAAAGGACGCCAGCATCACCCAGAGACGCAATTGAGCCAGATGGAAGGATCACCTCACCGACAGGGAGCAGTGCTCCTTTTTGCAACCATGGAACTCCGAGGAGGAGGCAATAAGCAACAGCAGAAAGCTATCATGCAAAATGCCATTGCCACAACATTGTTGCAGCAAGGATACCCGCTTGCCTGGACCACCACTACTGTGGATACTGTGGTTCAAAAGACCAGTTTGCAAACTCTGCAGTCCATCACAGCCCAGGCACGGGTCAGCCAACGCCTTGCCGACATCCTGAAGCTCTGCCAAGACCTCAAGATCGAAGTGCCCCCAACTACACAACCCAAAACTCGAGAGGCACTTGCAGGGGCACCATGGAACAAGAAGAAGAGATCAGAACCTGAAATCAACCCTGCTGACTATTCCATTATGGAAAAGTTTTTCACTTTCGGTGATGGATCCAATGCTACCCAGGTAGCCAGCATCCGACCTCAAGCAAGTGGAGTAGCCATCATGAAAGCCCAGGATGCCATGCCATTCCTCCAGGCTAATGCCAAGATTAGTTCCGATGAGCTTGGACTCTTTGTGATCGGACAGCTGCCCCCAGTTGACTTTCCTTCAGAAGAGGTAGTTTGCCCATGCCATAATCCGCAAGGTGAAATGGTGCTGCTTCATGGACGGTTTTTTCAACTAGGCAGTAAGAATGTTCAAATCCACAAAGGGGATGCCAATATGGTTCAGGCCGACACATGCCAGCTTTTTGCGATCACCCTGCACCAGACCGACTGGCCGGAACACAAATGGCAAGAGGCCATTACAAGCACATCCAATTTCATCCGACAGATCTTGGCCACGGACTCATTGGCCGGAACCATTCAGGCTCTGTGGGGGCGCAGCTTCCGCAATGGCAAAGCAGCGGCATCCCCGCAACAAGCAACCACTGTCCAGATGCATTGCACAGTTGATCAAAAGAGTGTAATCAAGATGTTGCAGCGCTCGGGTTTCAATGGCCTGTTTTTGACACCCAAGAATTCCAATGGACAGGTACGAACTGATTACCGAGTGTTGTGGTTGAAAGCTGATCTTCCCAAAGCCTTAGGACTTAGCACTCAAACCAACAACTGTCTTGGGCTGATCCGAGGTAAGAACAATGCGCTGGGACTCCGCTACCATCATAAAGATTTTGATGCTGCGTGGACTACTGTCAATCCGACCATCCCAGTCCCAGAGAACATGGAAGGTAATCTTACCTTTAAGTTGGAAGGGCTACCATTCGGCACATCCATGCATATGATCACAGAGTGGGCCAAAAGCCAATCCTGGCAATGCAAGCCATTCCGAGCAATAGGACCGACCAGTTGGGTCGTCAAAGCAGCTCAGCCGCCACCAGAGGGGATTCTGATGTTCAACTCCTCCCCACTGTTGCTGCGCAAATTGGAACCCAAGCAGCCATCGGGGAAGATCCTCGTTGGACCTAGGGCTAGGAGCACTCAAGCAGCCAGCTCCACGGTTGACCCGTGGCTTTTGCACAATCATGATCCCTGGAAAACATATCAGCCTTCCACGCAAGGACACCAACCCCGAGCCGTTGAAGGGCCCATTGAGACACGCTTTGCCACTCAGGACGTAGCTATTGCTTCTCTCAAAGAGGACTTTGCCAAGCTCCAGGCTCAGCACAACGAACATGCACAGCAAGTCAAGGAACAGTTCATCATTGCTGAAAAAAGAGCACAATCTGAAAACATGGAGATCCGCAGAACCATGCAGCAGATGCACAAAGATATCGACCACAACTTGGCCCAAACAATGCAAATGCATACTGCAGCAATGGACCAGCAGTTCCGTGACTTGAAAGTTTTGTTCCAACAAGCCGGCAAACGGAAGAATGACCATGATGATGACGACATGCGTTGACAATTGGTCAACCGCCAAAATATGCACCAATTCAGTTCTTTTCCGAAGATGATCAGACTGTTTCTTTTGCCATTACTCATTAGCCTGATTGTTGTGGTGTCAGTGACCAGTGCTGACATCCTATATCCACAGCCATCAACTTGGGTATTAGCTTTTTGCCATTTTATTTGCTCATGTTGGCGTCAGTTTGACTGGTTACATTCACCTGAATGTTGTCGTGTGTCGCCACTAGCTCAATTCAAAAACACAGCTGGGGCTGTGCCAATCCAGCCGAGACCTATGTTGTACAGATTGCCAAACACGCCATTTTGGCGCCCCTGGACTGCAGACCATAGGATAGGCGAAGCATCCAATCCTGGTCCCCCTCCAGCCCAGGCAGATTTCTTGCGAATTGGAATTTCCAATCCCACGTCAATAGTTTCCAAGGTTCAAACGTATCGAGAGATCTTTAACACTCTTCACCTAGATTTGATGGCCGCTGCTGAAACTGCAGCCACCCAACATGGTCAAAAGACCTTCACTTGCCAGATCAAGCAACAAATTGAATCAGCAAAAATGCTCTGGTCACCACCAGTCCAGACACATAGGGACAGGACTGACGGAGACTTTAACTTGAAGGGAAAAGCATCCGGGGTAGCCCTGATCACTAAGTTGCCAGCCCGGCACGCCATCAATACAGTTGCAGAAAAATGGATTGCATCCTGCCGCATCCTCCATGCCATAGTGCAGCTTGAAAGTATGGTATTCCAGCTTTTTGTGATTTATGGTCTAACATCCAGCCAACGAGGATCCCTCGCCTATAACCGTGACTTTATAAGTGAAATTCTTCAGGTTTCAGATCAATTAGACCTCCCCACGATAATTCTTGGTGACTTTAATTGTAACCCCATGGACCTTAATGCTGCCGAACTTCAAGCCAGAGGTTTCCAAGACCTCCAGTCTATGTACCAGACATTGTATGCACAACCCATGCCCTGCACATGTCGTGCAGCGACGATCCCAGATAACGCATTGCTGTGTCCACGTATGCAACCGCTGCTCACAAACATCCAGGTCATGGATGAACCATGGTTCGACACCCATAAAGTGGTAACTTTTGATCTTAAAATCCCAAAAATTTCAGGAAACTATTTTTTCTTCAAAAACCCCCGTACTTTTGTGGATCTTCCCATTGATCCTGAAGCTTTGGCCGCTGCATATAAAGTTGTCACACAAAAATGGGGACACCCTCATGACCTAGAATCCTGGGGCCTAACCCTTGAAAGTGCACTCGATAAAGCATACAGACAGACGCAAATGGCGACAGAAGCCATCCCCTTGGAACAGACTAAAGGACTGCCCAAAGCCTACAGAGGCAGATGCCAAGTTGCCCAACCCAAAAAGGCCACAGGTAGACCATTGACCAAGGCTCCCAGGGAAGGCGAATTCATGCCAGCTATGGAAGTCCACACTTTCTCCACCAGTAAAAAGGTCAAGCAGGTCAGAAGGCTTGATTCCATTTGCCGTGGACTTAGACGTCTCCAAGCAGGCTACCCACAGCCACCATCCCTGCTACAAGAATGGCGTGCCGCCCTAAGATGCGAAGGGTTTAAAGGTAATTTCCCCAAATGGGCCATGTCCCACCCTGAGATAGGCCCCCTGCCATGGGAACTGCCTTCCCTCAACTTAGCCACCACTATATATCAAATTGCTAAGCATGAAACTAATATGGCTATTCACCATGATTATAAAATCTGGCAGCGGAAAATTAGTTTCAAGCAACATCTTGATGTCAAATATGGAGGCTATCACCAAGCCTTTCAAAAGATGAAAAATCAAGGCATGGAAGAGCTCCAAGCTCTACAACACCACGAAACTCGAGAAGCCATTGTCGTACCTCAGGGACCCCAATTGCTCTTGTATGCCGACAATTGTGACAGCTTTGACATTTCTGCGCAACTAGATGTAGATGGCACCGCTTGCACAGTCAATGCCAAAGATGCACATTCACTTCTTGTCACACCGCAGCAACAGCAAGATTGGCCCCACCAAGCCACAGTGACCCAACAGCAGATGCTTTGTACGCCCACAGACATTTTCCAGAACCTCAATCAATTGTGGCAACCCATTTGGACTAAGGATCCTGATGGCCCCGACGAAACTGCTATAAGCCAGGCCCTGCAGCATATGCCACCTGCGGCAATCCCTGAGTGCCCCCCAGACATCGGCTTGTGGCTCCAGGCTGTGAAAGACCTCAAGCCGCACAGCGCCAGGGGTGTTGACCGCATCTCCGCCAGGGAGCTCCAAGCATTGCCAATCGAAGCCATTAAGGATCTTATGTTTGTCATGAACAGCTACACAGACGGGTTTCCCCCTTGGTTTATGTGGTGCCGGACTATCCCTGTCCCTAAAAGCACCGGCNTGTCATGAACAGCTACACAGACGGGTTTCCCCCTTGGTTTATGTGGTGCCGGACTATCCCTGTCCCTAAAAGCACCGGCCCCATAACATCCAGTCAGATAAGACCCATTAGTGTACTTGCCCAATGTTATAGGCTCTGGTCGAAGGTCCAGTCTAAACACCTTATGCAATTTCTCTCCCCAGTGTTCCCAGCAGGCATCACAGGCTTTGTCCCTAAAAAAGGCCCTTATGATGCCAGTTATGACTTGCAGTGGGCAATCGAAAAAGCAACCAATGACCGGGCCGATATCTCCGGCGTATCAATCGATATTCTCAAATGCTTCAACAGCATTGACCATGATTCCACTGCTGCTGCCCTTGCGGCCATAGGGGTCCCCTCTGCCATCATCCGCCAATGGCGTAGGTCTATCCAAGTTCTTAGCCGTTCATGGGTCCTTTACCGACAGGTCAGTGAACCGTTCCAGGTCTCCAGAGGCTGCCCCGAGGGAGACCCCCTCTCGGTGATGGTTATGNGTTCTTAGCCGTTCATGGGTCCTTTACCGACAGGTCAGTGAACCGTTCCAGGTCTCCAGAGGCTGCCCCGAGGGAGACCCCCTCTCGGTGATGGTTATGTTGGTTCTGTCAACCGGTTGGATTCATGGAGTGTTGGCCCAAACAGTTGCCTACCATCCACAGACAGACCTGCCCATGGTCACCGCATACGCAGACAACTGGGGCTGGCTTGTCCCAGACCCCAGGCAACACGACATCATCTTGACCACCACCAAAGCATATGCCGCCATCTTCACCATGAAGATAGACTGGCGAAAGAGCTGGTTATGGATGAANAGACCCCAGGCAACACGACATCATCTTGACCACCACCAAAGCATATGCCGCCATCTTCACCATGAAGATAGACTGGCGAAAGAGCTGGTTATGGATGAATTCTTCAAGCCACTTGCCTGTGTTAAAGCGAATAGTCCAAAGTCAGCTAGGCTCCCAAACCCTACAACAACTCCTGACAGCTAATGACCTGGGTGCACAGATGACCTACAAAGGTCCCCCGAAGCTGGGCCGCACAGTCGACAGACTTGAGGAATGTGCCCGGAGACTCCGGCGGCTCCAGCAGATGCCACATGACCTCACTGCCAAGACCCACATGATCAATATGGGGATTTATCCACAAGCATTCTATGGCTCTGCCTTGATCCCAATTGGTAGTCACCATGCAGACCAGTTGAGACCTGCCATTGCCAACGCTGCCNAATATGGGGATTTATCCACAAGCATTCTATGGCTCTGCCTTGATCCCAATTGGTAGTCACCATGCAGACCAGTTGAGACCTGCCATTGCCAACGCTGCCCTGGGATATAGTGTAAGCAGAAATTCGGCGATAGCCATCCAGGCCATCCCTAAATTAGCTGACCCCCAGGTAGTCCTAATCCAAAATGCTTTTTTAATGGCACATAGATTTCTTCACCGGGCATCCACTGCCACAGTGCAAGCTTTCATGAGGGCTGTGGCCCAACATGACGGACAAGCCAATCACTGCCGTGGACCAGCCGGTAGTTTGAAATACTATATGAACAAGATAGGGTGGCAAATGTCTGCGGACGGCTGGGTGCAGGTTACCGCCTTCCAACGACATCACTTGATGTATACCAGCCGCAAAATATGGAAGCAACTCATCCAGACGGAATGGGAGCAGCACTTGCTACTTAACTTTTGCGACCGGAAAAACATCAGGGGCCTCCCCCCAATCAATAAAGTAGATACCACTTCAGTTCTTGCCACCTTCCCTGCTAAAGACCAAAAATTCCTGGTAAATGAAATCGCAGGCGCCTTCCAATGCGGTGCCCAACAAGCAGTNAGATACCACTTCAGTTCTTGCCACCTTCCCTGCTAAAGACCAAAAATTCCTGGTAAATGAAATCGCAGGCGCCTTCCAATGCGGTGCCCAACAAGCAGTATGGGACCCTTCTGTCACCGACAAGTGCCACCATTGCTCCAGCCCTGACACGCGATTCCACCGTGTCATGGAGTGCCCAGCCTATAGTGACTTGCGAGCCCAGTACCAGGTAACTTTTGATTGGATGCAGCAACAAGGTGTGNCCTGACACGCGATTCCACCGTGTCATGGAGTGCCCAGCCTATAGTGACTTGCGAGCCCAGTACCAGGTAACTTTTGATTGGATGCAGCAACAAGGTGTGGAATGGCATGAGCTGCCAGTGATACACCAACATGAACAAATGGAATGGGTCAAGTATAGCCACACTCAACAGATCACACCACCCATTGGAGCCCAAATGTATGATGCCCTGCATAAACTTGATATGGATGGTCACACACTCAAGTTTTTTACAGACGGATCCTGTATGCATCCGGCCTCCATAAACACCCGCTATTGTGCCTTTTCAGTTGTGGTTGACCTGGCCACTGATGATCACGAAAGAGCCCTTTTTGCCAAACAGTTTAGCCAAGCCAACATCATGCCACCCACCTTGCAGTTGGTGAATGCTTGCCGCACCCCTGGACCCCAGAATATTCACAGAGCAGAATTAGCAGCTGTTTTGTACATTTGCGAGCGGTTCTTTAATACGGCAATTTCCACTGACTCTGCCACTACGTTGTATGTGCTTGCGAGATGTTTGGCAGCAGATTCATTCGGCCAACTGCATGACCTAGATAATCTGGATTTGGTTTTTCAACTTTGGTGCACTANGCAGATTCATTCGGCCAACTGCATGACCTAGATAATCTGGATTTGGTTTTTCAACTTTGGTGCACTATCCATGTAGGCTGTAGGAGTTTTCATAAAGTTAAGGCACACTCTGAAAATGCTACAGGACTCTCCTGGATTGACCTCTACCAGCGTTTGGGAAACAAGAAAGCCAATGACACAGCCATCACAGCATGTACTTCTTTGTTTCCATCGTTGGTTAAAGACTTTCAGCTGCTCCATGATGAGGTCATGGAGCACAGACACCATTTGAAACACCTCTACCAGTTCCATTTAGCTGTTCGAAACAGGAATGCTGAAACCAAAGCGCTCATGCCACCGCAAGTGCATCAGCAAGGACAGGTGGTCAGCCAGCNCCTGACACGCGATTCCACCGTGTCATGGAGTGCCCAGCCTATAGTGACTTGCGAGCCCAGTACCAGGTAACTTTTGATTGGATGCAGCAACAAGGTGTGAAATGGCATGAGCTGCCAGTGATACACCAACATGAACAAATGGAATGGGTCCAGTATAGCCACACTCAACAGCTCACACCACCCATTGGAGCCCAAATGTATGATGCCCTGCATAAACTTGATATGGATGGTCACACACTCAAGTTTTTTACAGACGGCTCCTGTATGCATCCGGCCTCCATAAACACCCGCTATTGTGCCTTTTCAGTTGTTGTTGACCTGGCCACTGATGATCCCGAAAGAGCCCTCTTTGCCAAACAGTTTAGCCATGCCAACATCATGCCACCCACCTTGCAGTTGGTGAATGCTTGCCGTACCCCCGGACCCCAGAATATTCACAGAGCAGAATTAGCAGCTGTTTTGTACATTTGCGAACGGTTCTTTAATACGGCAATTTCCACTGACTCAGCCGCTACGTTGTATGTGCTTGCGAGATGTTTGGCAGCAGATTCATTCGGCCAACTGCATGACCTAGATAATCTGGATTTGGTTTTTCAACTTTGGTGCACTANGCAGATTCATTCGGCCAACTGCATGACCTAGATAATCTGGATTTGGTTTTTCAACTTTGGTGCACTATCCATGTAGGCTGTAGGAGTTTTCATAAAGTTCAGGCACACTCTGAAAATGCTACAGGACTCTCCTGGATTGACCTCTACCAGCGTTTGGGTAACAAGAAAGCCAATGACACAGCCATCACAGCATGTACTTCTTTGTTTCCATCGTTGGTTAAAGACTTTCAGCTGCTACATGATGAGGTCATGGAGCAAAGACACCATTTGAAACAACTATACCAGTTCCATTTAGCTGTTCGAAACAGGAATGCTGAAACCAAAGCGCTCATGCCACCGCAAGTGCATCAGCAAGGACAGGTGGTCAGCCAGCGCCGCCAAGTCATGGAAAGACTGCAGCAGTACCAAGTCAATCCTTTTTGGTCACCGCCAGCTGCGGCCATGCATGAACTTGCCTCTTGCGCCTGGGGCCCCACAGTGGCACGTTTGATAGATGTCTGGATGCGACAACTTCGCTGGCCGATGGATGATACTAACTCTGGTGATCAGTCTTTGGGAACTACGTGGATTGAGTTGGTCCTCTCATTTACACTTTTTTCTCAATGTTTTTTGCCAGTGAAGCGACCATCGCGAGATGGAGTGGAACGTCTGGTTGCCATGAGAACAGAGGCAGAAGTGCAGGCGATGGGCGTAAAGCTCAGTGAATGGGCTAATTTGTTTAGCATTGCATGCAAACAGGTATGTGACTTGCAAGACCCAGCCCCCATGAAACCTGCACCGAGGGGGCTGGTGAAGAGTTTGTACACTCAGGGTGCTAACATTTTCAGCAGTGGATTCTTCNTGTGACTTGCAAGACCCAGCCCCCATGAAACCTGCACCGAGGGGGCTGGTGAAGAGTTTGTACACTCAGGGTGCTAACATTTTCAGCAGTGGATTCTTCCAGCGCATGCAAATTCCTTGTCAAACCGAGGTAGCAGCTTTGTTGCACGTTTATTTGACCACCCATAAGGGCCCTGCATTCCCAGAAGTGCCACCCCTGCAGGTCCATCCTGATGCAACTCAGACTGATGCCATTGACAGAGCAAGCAACGCAGCAAAGGCTATCAGAAGAGTGAACCATTGGAAGCAGAACAGACAGCGGCAGCTTCAGTTCGTTTGAGGTCTTCAACTTTTTGTTTTTGACATTTCTATCGGCAAAGGCCGAATGTTCACCTTCGAGTAGGCATTCGGACCCCTCATCGCGAGGAAAAGGGCAAATTATATCAAATCATATCAATTCACTATAACCTTTTCGGATAATTCCCCTTACTAAGTCACTATGATTTCCCCAGATCAATCTATCCCATCCCCACATCCAGCACGTGGTGGCCGAACCACGGCACCTTGAGACAAATCGGCAGCTCCGGACGTTCCTTCAAGGTCGCCAACTTCACACGGGCGAAGCGGCCCTGGCATCGATCAGGATGGCCATGGCTATGGATGGAGCTGGGACAGGGAAAATCGATGGGATGTCTTTAATGGAAATAAGATTTAAATGATTTAAATATATTTAAATATATAATCCTGGGAATATCATGGGACGTTTAGTTGGATTTGTGTGAAGATTATGGGGATTCTTTGGGAATTATGAGAGAATCCATAGGAAATTGTATGGAAATGTTGTGGGACTTGTAGGGATTCTATGGAAAATCTGAAAAACGTCGCATGTCATTTTCCGAAATCCTGTCATTGATGGTTCACAAACAATCAACGGTGTTTGAAGCTCGTTACTTCCCTTAAAAAAAGAGTGCTTCCCAGATAGTCCGAGCATGTCCGTCATGCTCAAGCTGAATTGTCAAAAGCAGCCCAGCTATGAAATTAGGAGCAAAACTGTGAGACCAAACATGGCACCCAAGTCATGTCAAGTCAAACGCCCCGGACAAAGTGTCGCAACCTTTTTTCTCCAAAGCTGCAAAGCTGATCATTCAACACCAGTCCCCAAACTTTTTTTGGGGGGATAAGGCCAGGCCCTCCATGGACAAAATAGCTTTCATTGACCCGGGTTCCTCCATGTTCCAGGTATCAATCCTCACTCCCTCTGTGGCGAATCGATGTCCATCTCCGATTTGGACTTGAAAACAATCAAGAGTGTCAGTTGATTGCTACGTACCTTTATGATCTTCCATGAAACACAAAATGGGGGCGAAGGATAGTGAACCCAATGAATTACAGCGATGAAATACAGCCGAAATACTCCCTGAAAGGGGCTAGATCTATGTGGACTGCGGGGCCTGACCATCCTGGAAGGGAAGCTGTGCTGGGACAACTTACGGCGAAGTCTATGTACATGGACATGGGTCAAAGTGGGCTACCTGTGAACCAAAGTGTGACAGTGACCCAAATCATACCCCCTAATCTGGGGTCCTGACAACGAAATTTTGACCCATCCGCAAGAATTGACTTGGATCCTTGTGACCCGCAGCCCTACTTTCGGTCGTGCCGTCCTGCCATTGGCATACCCGCTGAACAGTGCGTGGATGTAGCCAATAACAAACCCAACATGTTGCAAGTTTTTAGCTGAATGGGTGATAAGAGCTGTATATGATTGAAGATAGCTATAAAATGCTATAAATGCTTCAAAGTGCTTCGGGATAGAAGCGGTCACTCTCTCACTCTCGTCACGTCATTCCCTTCATCTCCAATGACTTGACACACGACCTGGAAGATGAGAACCAAATCCTACAGTGGCTGAAACGCCTGGAACGGGTCAACGATGGGAACCCCCATGCATGAGATGATGGGGTTCAAATTCTTAGCCTTAGAATCCACGGTTCTTTGATGGCAAACAACTAATATCAAATACCCTCTGGTAAACTAACATAGCTATTGAATATGGCCATTGAAATGGTTGATTTTCCGAATAAACATGGTGATTTTCATAGCAAAATGTTAGTTTACCAGAGGGTAATTCAAATCATCCATTCACCTGCCATTCACCCTCACCCAAGTTTTCTTACCATATTTGCTTCTATCCATGCTCACGAGCGATCAGCTTCATCCAGATCTCTGGTCAATCCTGGGAGTTCAAGAACAGGACGCAGCGTTTTTAGCTGAAAAACCATTGAATTTACCCAATCAAACGTGGCAATGGGAATCCCCTAGAAATTGATATCTAAATGGGAAGATCCTCTAGAAATAGTGAATTTCCAAGCCAGCCATGTTTGATTACCAAAGGGTGCATATTCAATCTTTTTGAAGGTTTTCCAATTGCCATCATCGCTTCCTAGGTTAACAAAGGAAACCACAACTCGGATTTTTCACAGTCTCAAACCTGCAGAATTCATAACCCCAAACTTCATTAGACCGCGAAATTCTATTTTCAGAAATCATTCATGTAGCGACAAGTCGCCCATTTTTGCTGAAACCCACATGTTCTTCGAGTGTCCAAGTTGGGAAGCAACTGGGAAGGTGGCTTTCCAAGTCATGGGGATTGAATCAACACGAATGAGATTTAACCAACATGGGAATTAGCCTGCAACAGAGAGATTTTGATAGGGCTGATTGAATGAAGCAAATCTGTAATATATTATATCCACAGAAAAGAATATATTCGTCCTTAACAACAATTGTGGTGTAAAATAGTTTATGCACAAAACATGAGCATTCCAATCAAGGGAAACGAAAGATTTGGCTGTTTAAGATGCATCTACCAAGCACAGCGGATTTGAATCGTGCCCATCATGATTCATGAAAAGAGTCTCAACACATCATACGTAATTTGGTTCCTATCAACCCAGAAATCGCAATTAGGTTGGCAACGTCAATTCACCCATGGATCTGGAACAACCCCCACCAGGTTGGTATACCCCCTGGAAAAGCGTTTGGGTCGGCAAATTTATTGAATTACCTGCATTTACCCCAAAAGAACAAGTGGTCGAAAAAATATGATAACTAATAAACTTAATAAATGAACATAATTTTGCTATAAGCAAAATGTTTGTGAATGAGATTTCGCATCTCCCGAAGCCCAAACAAGGACTGTCCAAAGTTCTCGTTCTTGATTGATAATCTTGAACACTAGTTTCAAATCATATATGATCATATATGTAGAAACACATCATACACATACCGGATATACAAATACCTTTCCTCCCACATGAGCAATGCCCAAAAAAAATCAGGGCAACTTTGATTCATAGTTTTTTGATGGCTCAGACATTTTTACTTTACCCTCTGGTAAACTAACATAACTATGGAAAATCACCATGTTTCATGGGAAAATCAACGAACAAAATGGCCATTTTCAATAACACACTGTTGGTTTATCAGAGGGTATACCATCATATTCATCCCATCAAAAATCACCATGAAAAATCACCATGAAAAATCACCATCAAAAATCACCATGAAAAATCACCATCAAAAATCACCATCAAAAATCACCATCAAAAATCACCATGTGGGTAAAACAATAATAAACCACCCATTTGGGAATGGTTTATACCACCTATTTATGGTGATTTTGGGGATGGTTTATTATTGTTTTACCAACATTATACCAGAAGGTAAACCAGATCTTCATCCCATGGATTTCCCATGACCTCGTCACGACGGTGCCACAAGGCATCTGCGCCAGGGGCGCCTCTGGGCATGTTGCCCGGCGGCATGTGACCACCTGGCGGTCTCGGCAAACAAAAAACGGATGGATCATGATGAAAGGAATAAGATGTGTATAGATATAGTAGGTCTATATGTATATCATATATCTATATATAATGTGTATACACATGCATATTATATATATATATATATTGTATATATATATATATATATATAGATGCATATTGCATATATATATATATATATACATATGGATATAGTTGATACAAAGCTTTCATCGCTAGCAGTTGGATCCCGCCTCTGGCCATGTGATCTTCCAACCAGAATGTCCAGGCTTTCTTCAAGAGAGCCTGTGGAGAAGGTGACGCGGCTGGGAATCCCAGATCAAAACGGATGGAAAAACGAGTAAAACAGGGGAAAAAAACATGGAATCCTGGGTCAAAAATGTTATATCATATAGTCGAAGGAAGTTTAGAAGTGAAACTTCCGACAATATGGACAGTTGAAAAGCAGAGGTGAGAAGAGCCAAGATGTGAAGAGCTCAGCCATGAAGNTAGTCAGTTAGTCAATCAGTCAGTTAGTCAGTTAGTCACTTAGTCAGTTAGTCGGATAGTCAGTTAGTCAGGTAGTCAGTTAGTCAGTTAGTCAGTTAGTCAGTTAGCCAGTGAGTCAGTTAGTCAGCTAGTTAGTTAGTTAGCTAGTCAGTTACTCAGTGAGTCAGTTCTTCAGTTAGNAGTTAGTCAGTTAGCCAGTGAGTCAGTTAGTCAGCTAGTTAGTTAGTTAGCTAGTCAGTTACTCAGTGAGTCAGTTCTTCAGTTAGTTAGTTAGTTAGTGACTTAGTTACTTAGTCAGTTAGTGAGTTAGTCAGTTCGTCAATTCGTCAGTTAGTCAGTTAGTCAGTTAGTCAGTGAGTCAGTGAGTCAGAGAGTCAGTTACTCAGTTAGTCAGTTAGTCAGTGAGTCAGTTAGTCAGCTAGTTAGTTAGTTAGTTAGTTAGTTAGTTAGTTAGCTAGTCAGTTACTCAGTTAGTCCGTTCTTCAGTTCGTTAGTTAGTTAGTGACTTAGTTACTTAGTCAGTTAGTCAGTTAGTCAGNGTCAGTTACTCAGTTAGTCCGTTCTTCAGTTCGTTAGTTAGTTAGTGACTTAGTTACTTAGTCAGTTAGTCAGTTAGTCAGTTCGTCAGTTAGTCAGTTCGTCAGTTTGTCAGTTAGTCAGTTAGTCAGTTAGTCAGTGAGTCAGTGAGTCAGTGAGTCAGTTTGTTAGTTTGTTAGTTAGCTTGTTAGTTAGTTAGTCAGTCCGTCNTCAGTTAGTCAGTGAGTCAGTGAGTCAGTGAGTCAGTTTGTTAGTTTGTTAGTTAGCTTGTTAGTTAGTTAGTCAGTCCGTCAATCAGTTAGTCAGTTAGTCAGTTAGGCAGCTAGTCAGTTAGTCAGTTAGTTAGGCAGCCAGATAGATAGACAGATAGATAGGCCGACGCTCCAACCATCAGTGGATCTGCTCTGCCATCCATGACTCACAACAACTCACCTCTCCTATAGTGTGCTATTCCTGAAACTTCCGCCACCGCCTTGTGCGGTACTANGATCTGCTCTGCCATCCATGACTCACAACAACTCACCTCTCCTATAGTGTGCTATTCCTGAAACTTCCGCCACCGCCTTGTGCGGTACTACTGGTATTTGGATGTAGTTGTTGCTTGTTTTCAAGGAGTAAATACCCAATAATGGAATGGCTAAGGCTCAGACAAAAAAAATGGACATTCAATCTGTATTCACAGGGTCTTGAATGTTGATGCTTGCTGAGTCTTGCAACTCCCCCGAAAAACTCTCCGTTGTTGATAGATCCTACCCTCTGGTGACATGGCGGGCCGCTGGGAAATCCCCGAACCAAATGTGGCGGGAGCCAGGACAATGGGACGTCCTAGCCATCCTTCCCAGAGGAAAACACCCGGCCATGTTTGGTGAAAATCCTTGGTCAAAACCATCTATCTGCTGCTAAAATCCCCGATTTTTGTACTGGTTCAATCCTCCTTTTTGCGCGCTCAATCCATATGTTCCGTTGATTAAACTAAAAGAGTTGTGGTTACCAACAGATTACCCACATCATCTATGCCAAAACTGCATGACCATCCCTCAGGTACTTGATGCAACCAATCCAACGGTTCATTGTAGTCTATGGAAAAAACACAATAAAAATCCCATGAAATCACCCTTTCTAATGGTTAAATCCATTTTTTTACTATGCCCATATATCTGTATAAGAAATACTCATCAACCTGAAATAAGTCCAACCATGGAGAGAGCTACCCAACAGTTGATGTGCATATGGTTTTGTCTAAGAATATGGCATCCCAATTTTTAATGATCAACCATCATTTTTCCCTTAAAAAATGGTCAAACATTAGGGTATATTTTCAGACAGGCATAGATCCTAATGGTATAACACGAGTGTCCCATTAACATCCCATGAATCGTCAATTTTGATGGCTGAAATCCAAGGCTATCCCAGGTCCCATGAATATCATTGAATATTTGGCTTTGGAAACCATGAATATCCTATTCCTACCCTATGATGTACCATGAATGGTATGAATCCCATGATTATACCATGAATACCTCAACCAGCCATTTGGGAATGGTTTTTACTATACCATCTATCAAAGTGAGTCGTCGGGGATGGTTTATGGATCTGTTTTGCCCACATGAAGTTCCCATTCATATCCTACTCATATGTAGTTCCTTATATTGATGAAGATATTGATGTTGGTCCATATCCCATCCATTCATATCCCAATATCCAATGATATTCCTTGACCTCGTTACCCAAAAACCCACTGGCCTTGGAGGCGTTGGGCATCACACCGCACTTGACGCCCGCCAGGTTGGTCTTCAACATATGTTTGGAACCGAACATCTTTGCGTGGGTCCTGAGGGGTGCTGGTCATCCCGCAATGAAAAAATCAGATCATGGGAATCTTAACCCTCGTTGGGACGATGACCCTCCTTTTTTTTGTGGGAAAACGCTACCCGCGATACCGTTTTGCAATCGAAAATGGGATGCTTTAAAACCAACCCTTTGGTTCGATGATATTCCCAGCCATCAAGCTCCTTAGTTCGGGGACTTCCCAGCGGGCTGCGCAGGGCAACCAAGGGGACCATGAAACCATTGGGGGCAAAAGGGGGCAACTTGGAGGTCTGTCACTTGATTGACAAAAATGCCAGGAGAACACCAGCAACAGAAATGGATGTGTATAAATATATATATATATATATACATATAATGATATGATATGTATTGTCTACATATGAATGTATATAAAATATATACATATTACAACCAACAAACGGAAGGTTTTACAGTTTATCAACAAACGGAAAATAGTATCATAATTGCCATGGTCAAAACATGGCGTGTGCCTTTAGTCCTCCAATCATTGTTGGGAATCCTCTCATTGGACATCGCAAGTTTCTTGTATTGGAAGTCCCATTTAATCACCCTTCATCGTGCCGTTAAATCCCATTACATCACCATTGGACCATGTTCGTTGACCTACGAAACAGGTTCCAACCCCAAAACCTGGGGGTCCGCTTTTTTGGGAAAATGCCGAGTGGCTGAACACTGCGCTGGATGTTGGTGGATAAACCGATGTACATCACGACACCCTTGTGGTTGTAGATGCAATAAACACCTGGATCCTGGTCCAGGGATTTTGCCCCAAACGGTAGCTAAGATGACGCACATCACTTCGTCAATTGTTGGGTTTGCTGGGAAACAGCGAACTGGCATGTATAGGGTGAAATTAAACCAACAAAGATAACTGGGGGCCCATGGAAAAAGGTGGCAAACACAAAAATGATAGGGATACCAGGCAATTTTAATACCCGACCGTGCCGGGAAAAAGTGAAACCAAATCATACCTGTTACGCAAAATCATTTTCGCAAACCTGAAGATCTGATGCTCCAAAAATGCAAACACTCTCAGGAAATCAGCACCCTGACCTCCTGACATGTCTGATGGAAATGTTTCTTGTACTGTGCCTACCATGCATTTGCATCTGTGAAGGTCCTCTTCAAACGTCTTACCTGGCATTGGTTTTGAAACTGCTACAAAACCCTACCATTTGGTTCACTCTTGGCAAAATGCAGAATCCATTGCGCTTGCCACGAAAAATGACGCTTGACCGTCCAAAAGCGGATCAACGTGGTTCGTTTCTGACATTTGGACTTCGACACGTGGTTGGCGCCACAGCCGCGTTCACTTTTTGGGAAACACAACTTCCAAAAACGCTCCGACGTTGAGGTGCTTTGCTCGTTTTGACTTCGAAACGCGCTTCGCTCCACAGCCGCGCGCACTTTTCGAGCAACACAACTTCCAAGAGCGTTACGGCGTTGAAGTGCTTTAAATATTTTGACTTTCAAACGTGCTTCGCGCCAAGGACGCGTGCAATTCTTGATCTCTCAGCCTACTGTTGGACCTACCAAAAACAGAAAACATTGCAAAAAGACGGTGTTTCAGTGCTTTGCGACTTTCTACCTTTTCCATCTTTTTCCCGCATTTTCATCTTCTTTCTACTCACCCCCTCTTCTCTTCCCACGACCTGCATCTCTCCATAGGTAAGAAGTTTGACTTCTATTTTTTCCGATCATATTGGGGTAGTTTTTGTGGTTTCTCGGATGTCTTTTTGCGGTTTTTGAGATTGATCCACGGTCAACTAGATAAATGCAAGCTTATCGCAAAAAAATGGTTCTCCTAAGGGTCCTTGTGACCTTTGGGATGTGTTTGGATTGAGGTTCTTCTACGCTTCTAAGATTGGATGAATTCAGGCGGAGACTGGACCACTAACAATTTTTTTTGCCCCCAAGGGAAACAAACAACATAATTCGTGTGTCCACTTTTGGCTTGGTGGCAGAGCCTTTGTTTTTCAGCACCGGCTAACACACCACCAATACCACCACCAATACCACCACCACCACCACCACCACCACCACCATCACCACCAACAACAACAACAACAACAACAACACCAGCAACAACAACAACAACAACAACGACAACAACAACAACAACAACAACAACAACAACAAATAAAATAACAATAGTAATAATCATAATCGTAATCATAAAAAAACATAATAATAATCATAAGAATATGAATGTTAATGATATTAGTAGTAGTAATAACAATAATAATAGTAATAACAATAATAACAATAAATAATAATAATCATCAGAATAAAAATAAAAAATAGAAATAGCAATAATAAGATACCGAGTTCTGCATGTATAAATTTAAACATGGACATGTAAATATATACGCCTAGATTTTTTCGGTTCGCAGAATGCACATCTAAAATGTACATATCATCTCAGATGTCCAGAAGAATAGAGCGACAGTATATCCATACCTTTTCGGCTTACGCAAATTCAGTGTGTTCTTTGTTTTCGTGTTGAATGAGAGATTGCGCCTCAAGCTCTTGCGCGCATCACACCACAGTTTTCCAAGCGACCATCTGAGAAGATCGTGTGCTCACGGGGTCACCCCGTTGGGTGCCCAGTGAAACACAACCTGCCGCCCCACAGCGTCTATCACGACAATTCCGGCCTCAGCAACGACGAGGGAACTTTCCAGTGCTATCGTGCAAGCATCTTGTTGAACCACCCTGGGTTGAGCTTCCAGCACTGAAATGGCGGGAAATAGCCATTCGATTGAAAGGTGTCCTGATTCCGGAAATATTTGAAAACAGGACGGGGCAATCTTTGATGATTGGGCCGGTTGGATAGGACGCTGCTGTTGAGGCCGCTGCCTTTGACTACCTTCACCGTGTCGCCGTTGACGCCATTGGTTGCCCAAATGTGCATCTTCTGGCGGCGCCTACAGGAACACTGAACAGGTAGTAACTTATAACTGTCTCAACTAAGAGGTCACGTGTGTCGTTGCTGGGCTCCGTGCTTACAGCAGGCCCGGCACAGAACGCAAAGCAGCCACACTTTGAGATCCAGCCTTGTCAAAGATTGCTGGCACGAAGGATGAATCCAGTGCACAGGAATCTCAGATTGAAACGCTGACGACCATGACGATGCTTCGGATGTCCACGTGTTGTGGCGCAAAGCACATTTCGAAGTCAAAATTCTAGAAACACCACATGTTCACACCACTTTTTGACGTTCAGAGGCCATTCATCGCTGCAGGCGCAATGGATTCTGCCCTGATCAAAAAGTGAACGAAACGTGAAGGGGTTTGGAGCTATTTCAAAATCGATGGCAGGCGTGGGAGATTTGAAGAGGATCTGCAAAATTTCGTACAAAGGACATCTCTATCAGACATGTTAGGAAGTTAGGGCGCAGATGTCCTGAGTGGGGTTGGATTTTGGAGCGTCAGATCTGCAGGTTTGCTACGATGATTTTGCATGACAGGTGCAGTACTTCGTATGACCTAGCCTCACTTTTTCGTGGCATGCGTAGTACTTCAGAGAGATGGAAGCAGAAATCTGCAAATCGTACTGTAACTGAGAGGTCGTAGATATCAGTGACATGTCACATGTGCAGGAGGTCTCGCAGAAAAGCTTGGTTTTTCAGCTTTCAACTTCCAAATTCGAAGGAGTTGAAGAGACAAGTTGATAGCAGGGACGGAAGTTGATGGTTGATAGAGAGAAGTAGAGAGAAGTTGCTGACAGAGATAGGTTGATGGAAGAAGTAGAGAGAAGTTGTTGACAGAGAGAAGTTGATAGAGCAGCTGTTGATAGAGCAGTTCTGATGATGATGATGATGATGGTGATGATGATGGTGATGATGATGATGATGATGACGATGACGATGACGATGACGATGACGATGACGATGGCGATGAGGATGCTGATGATTATGATGATGATGATGATGATGATGATGATAATGATGATGATGATGATGATGGTGATGGTGATGATGATGATGATGATGATGGTGATGATGATGATGATGATGATGATGATGATTTGTGAGGAGGAGAAGCGAGGAGGTAGGGAGGAAAGGAGACGGAGCGGCGGATAACAAACAGAAAACAAGAACCCCACACAGGGATGTGGGGAATAAATAAAGCAAGTCAAAGCAAAGTAAAGACGGTTTTCCCATATGCTGGTAAACATCCCAAATTGCCGGCAAATTCCAATTCAAACGTTGTTAACCCTCGGCTTTTGACATGCGTTCCCATCAAATGTATCACCACGCAACAAGGGTTCTCATCAGAGTGTAGAAGAGGGACTAGAAACCGTTACTTGCATCGTAGTCGTCGGTATCAACGTCGGTATCAAAGTCGCTGTAACTTCGTGGGCAAAGACCAGGCATTGAACGTGTGTGTGTACATGTCTACGTGCACATCATCTGAAGTGCCCATTGGAAGTGCCGCCCGCGCATGCAAACTGAAAAAAACGACATAATTCATAATTACATATAATTGCCTGGTAAGGCGTGCCATGTCTATGCGGTACCCATACAAATCATAAACCCACAAAAAAGTCCACAGGGGCTACCAGTGAGACAACGGTGAAAGATCCAAATGTGAAGATAGAGGACGGGACAAGCATCAAACATCATCAAACCACATAACGAGTCCACAGGAGGCTACCAGTGAGACAACGGTTATAATGACCTGAAGCGAAGACAAAGAGGGGACAAGCTGACAAGCATAGTACAAGCGGTTTCAATCCCGCACACGGACAGACCACTGGAGCGACGCCATTTCGGACCAGAAATCGCTGGCACACAAATCCAGCGCTAGTCTGCAGCTGCCTTTTTTTCAAACATTTCTTAATGTGACATCGAGCTCTCGCAGTCTCGCGCGCCTTTTTCCCGACCTCGTCTTCCAAAATTGCTCCGAGCCCCTCAACTTTTTAACACGTTGAAGTGCACGCCGAGCTCTCGCTACAGTCTTATTAAATTCTTGGGTGGCAGCTTTTCCAGATTGAGGCCCGCACCATCTGATACACAGACCCTACCCTCAAAGCCATGATACTTGCTAAAGCGCAGAGATTCGCGCACTTCCATGGTTTCACCTGCAAATTCACCCGCTCCTGGACAGTCTCACTTCCCAACTGCTTGATCCTGGATGCAGCCATTTCATTACGATTTACGATCTCCAGCTGCAAAAGACAATAGTATTACGCACGCAGCCGTGGCGCCAAGGAACTTTGACGCAGCCACCCCAATCCCATTTGCAGAGATCGAATTGCAAAACACGATAGAACTACGTGCGCAACGGCAACGAAAAGCAATCTTGACGCAACCATTACAATGCGTTTAGGAAACATTGGGTTGCAAAACGCAATAAAACTACGTGCCCAAAGGCAACGCAGAGCAACCTTGACGCAACCATTACAATGCGTTCTGCAGACCATTGAGTTACAAAACGCTATAATAGCACTACGCACGCAACAGCGATGCAGAACATGAACTGTCAGCCGACAGGAATTCGATGCTGTCGGCCGACTCCGCCAGGACGCCCCATCTCCGGAATGCAGCAGGTTTGTAGGCGGTGTTCTTAAAGGCGAAGCAGTACAATGGACATCCTAGTTCGGTGGCAACCCTGGGAGGTGTAGTCGGCCACGCCGATCGTGGCTTTCCAGCCGGGCTCCAAGCCGTCGTGGGCCTGGTCCCTTGGCCCGCAATCTCTTCAAGGGCAGGGGCGCAGGGTACGCATCCAGAGGCCCTCCTCCTCTTTCCCCTCATCCGCCTCTTCGTCTTCTTCCTCGTCTTCGCTGTCCAAGCCCCACCCCACCTCATCTTCAAAGTTGCAGCCCGCCGCAGCTTCCAATGTCGGGCATTCATCCTGCGCCCGTTCCTCCTCATCCTCTTCATCCAGAAGTAGCCGCAAGACCTTGCTGTCGTCCACCTCTCGCTCCCTGCCCTCGCCTAAGACCCACACCTCATTCCGCATCAGCACTTTGTGCTGCTCTGCCGGGGACAAGGCCAAGAAGGCGCGGACATGCCGGGCTTGCCTCCTGACTTTGAAGCCAGCGTCCTTTTCCTCGTGCCGCCCTTGGAGAAGTAAAGTGAGGGCTTTGCTGCTCAGGCCAGACAGATCCACCTCCTCAGCCATGAGGCCCAATCGGGTCAGCAGAGTCGGCCTTGGCCCGTAGTAGGGCTGCGTGAGCCTTTCGCAGAGGCGGTTGACATGATGATGGGATTGACATGATGGTGTGAATGCTAACCATGACCATTTGTCCGTGACTTGGAAGTTTGCTGACTAAACTTCCATCGATCATGGGGATATTCTAGAGGATACAATCAATAATGAGGGTTATAATGGGATACAGTAACTATGGTAAACTAAAATGTAAACCATCCCCAAGAACTGACAATTCTAGGGGTGGGATTGGGATTGAAACCATCCCAAGTTATGGTAGGTTTATGGCAGCCAGACTTTACCACATTTCTTATGGGTTGGGGGATGGTTGAAGAGTGAAAAGGTGCGTTTGATGAAAGCCACGTGGTTCCTGACTGCGTATGCCAAAATGGGATGTCGAATTGGAAGGTTAGTGCTTCAAGTTACCAGTCCTCTGGCGGTTTCCTAGGTCGAGAATTAGAAACCATGCAAATATTTCATATCTGCTATAGATTGTACATTTGTTATTTGGAAATCGTTTAGATCACAGGTTTCAACCGGTCTCAGCGGGTTTAGTACCACTTTCCAGAAGGCGATATAGTTGGGCGGCCCCATTGATCTGCTTGCCCTCCGGAAAAATCCGCAAATATGTTGCCATTTGGGGACATTACAATAAAACCATACCCAAAAAAGTGGTTCATCACTAGGTTCAGAACATTATCCCCATATGTTGTTGCTTCAAATCCAATCATATCCCAAGTCTTGTTGGCTTGAAGTCAAATCCCTATTGCAATTGGATTAAATCCACATCAAATCCAATATAGTCCAAGTTTGTTTGTCAAACCCAACTCTGGATGCTTAAATCCCCGCATTTTGTTCATCTACAGATGGTCACGTGGAAAAATCATCGGCGGCACCCGGTCCCCAGCGTCCTGGGGGATCTGTGAGGTGTTCAGTAGCCGCGTCTTGTTCTGAAGCCGGGTGTGACAGATCGGCGACTGCCTGGTGTCCAAAAGCCATCAAAAGCCCAGAATTTTCCATGGAGGGCTACCAAAAATTGGAGTGCTTTGGGAACCATCGAAAATAAGGGATTTTTACCATGAATGCTGGACTTCATGGATCAAAGATGGCAATAGAGATTTGACGAAAAAATACACAGGGATTTGACCAACAAACATACATGGTTTTGACCAACAAAACCAATGGTGAATATCAACCAAAAATCGTGGATTTAGCCTCGAATTGGATGGCTCAATACTCAAATTTGACCAACAGTCTTTGATTCCTAACCTGGGATCACCCTCCAAACCCATGGTGATGTTATCTCATAATGTATTATGTCAGATTATTTATCCTTTCCCATGATGATTATCATATATTATAGTGTTTATGAAAAAATATACAACATATCTCGCATGTTTCACGTATATATATATATATATACACCACATACTTCATATATCATTCAAATCATTAGACTCATTAGACCATTTGAATATTGTTTAACCCATGGTGACTTGGGCTATCCCCATTTTAGGAAACCTTCATATGTTTTCTCATATCTCATGGATGATCCCTGTGCCAGCTGGACACAATTGGCACCTCATCGATGGCACCCCTCTGGGCGCATTCGAGATCTCAATGGTGGAGCTGTCCATGAAAGGCACCTGGAGCGGATCGTCATGACTTGGATTTGCATATTAAGGGGTCCCCAAAAAAGTAAGGGTTCCGTATATATTCCCTATATATATATATATATATATATATTGTCAATGCAAGCTCATGCAGCATTGTGAGACTTCCAATCATGTCTCATGTCATAGGTGTCACAACATCCAATTCACGGTGTCACTGCCCTTTGGATCA
>BGPT01001914.1:84643-120939 GCA_003297045.1 Symbiodinium sp. clade C Y103
TCATGTCATAGGTGTCACAACATCCAATTCACGGTGTCACTGCCCTTTGGATCAAGGGCGCCCTTGATGCCGTGGAGCGCTACAGGCGGTCTAACCGCTCTCCCTAAGGTGTGACAAAAGGAGCTCTTCGACATCAGCAACTTCGCGTGTGCTTGGTGGTGGTCTAGCTGTTCTTGGGTATTGGGTATCTACATCCTTGTGAATCCCCAGGGCTAGATCAATANTCTTCGACATCAGCAACTTCGCGTGTGCTTGGTGGTGGTCTAGCTGTTCTTGGGTATTGGGTATCTACATCCTTGTGAATCCCCAGGGCTAGATCAATACATAGGATTTTCTCTCTAAAACCAATGTTCAGACAATTTTTCAGCCACGTCGAGGTCGCCAGCACTATTGGAGTTGCCGCCGGGCACACGTTGTCGCTTGCAGGTTGGATTCCTTGGGCTGTAGAGAATGTTATTGGTATGTAGATGATATATTTGCATATATTTTATATTATGTATATGTATGTATATGTATACGTATTACATATTAATAGCATAATTAGATATAATAGGATATCATAGGTATATCAATTTGGTGGTTATTAAAACCACTTTTTTTGGAATGCTTACTCACCAACCAGGCTGATGGGATGGATTTATATGGATTTATGATGATTTATGATGATTTACATCTGTTTTCTAAATCTCTAAAAAGATGGGGATATTTTGAATACTTCAGGATTATCCAGTTTTCTGATGTTTTCTGTTCATGTTTCTTTGTCTCAAACAGATGGGAAGTACGGAAGACTCTATTTCAAGGTGCCACAAAAAAGTGGGAAAATCGATCAGATGGAGCCTCACGACTGAGAAAGATGATAAACCTACCATTTCGGGAGGGTTTGTAGCGCAGGGCATGGTGTATTGTTACAGTTCATTTTGCTGATACCCATGCCTTTTTAATTAAATTACCCTGCTGCAGGTTCAAAAAGATGTAGTTTGTAAGTTGCAAAGTGGTACAGAGAGGAGCCCTAAAAGCCTGGCTTTCAGAGATCTACAGTAAATACTTTGTATGTTGGGATTTCCCTAACAACTTCCCACCAGTACACACTGTCTTGGGAGCCCAGTCCCTGTCAGCGTATCCCAACTGCTAGGTGAAAGCTGTTCTGAGAACTCCAGGTGCGGGACAGAGCGAATGGGGAGGTGGTGCACCCGGGGTGAAGTGTGTGTGCTGTTTTTTTTTAAAGCTATGTAAAGTAACTTTGGATATATTTTCTACAAACCCTCATAAAACCATATCGAACCCACCAACTGAGTTTAGGGGGCACCATCTTGAATGGACCCACAGATGTTGTCATTTTTGGTGTTGAACCCGGCAATTCTCTGAGGTAAACAAGTATGAACAGCCAAGTCCAGCCATCCATCTTTGGATAGAGCCAGGTTTTTGCAGCCAAGTCACTGGGAAAATTAAGTCGTTTTCAATGGTTTTCAGATGTTTTCTATATACTGGGTTTGCTGGAGATGTTTTTTTTTGGCTGTCCCCCAATGGGAAATCTACTACTTGGGGGTATTCGTTTATGTTTTGGAGGGTTCCTTAAGCAAAGCCAAGATCTGTGTATGTTTTTTCCAAAGATGACTGCACCATAAGACATCCCACCTGCTTCAAAGAAGGGATACAAAAAATGCCTTATCAGGGCTGTGGGATGTTGAGGATCCAGAGGTTTAACCTGCAGAATTGGAATTTCACATGAAAAAATCCTCAACTCTGCTGTGTATGTATACTACAATGTATACATATTGTATGTATAAATGTGTATATGTATATTATATATAAACTATACTATGTGTGATATACTACATTTATAATTGTATATGGGTACTTAGTTATCTACATCTACTTTACATTTATATATCGCATCTATGGATGGCTTTCCTATGCTCAACAGGGATTTTTCCATTGCCAGATTGACATCCCACGTCCCTGCCCAGATGCCGATGCAAATGCCGACGCCTTCTGGACTTCCAGCGTATCGGCAGCTGTGGGGAAACCAAGGAGACAGCTGGTGGTAAAGGATATTCATCCCCGCAAGGTTGCTACAAAAGGCGTTGATCCATACCTATATTTACATATTTATGTTTATTCATTCCAATCAATTTTAACCATGTGTTAGTGATTTTATGACATCTTTTTCGATTGAATTAGATCCTTTCATAGTTGATTTGCCCATAAAACAGGTGTTTTGCCTTGCCATGTTTGATACACAGGGGACACGCTCCGCTAAACATGGCTGGCTGGATAATCCCCATCGATGGGACCGGGTGGATTGGAAAATTGCCATGTAGAGCAATTATCCACAGTTACATACATTTACTCTTGTTTACATCTTGTTACTCTTGCAATTCAAAACATAGAACTATGAACTCCACCAGGTTTTACTTTGGATTTTACATTGATGCCCAAAGATGAAAGGACACCCAAGTTGATCAGCTTAGGGATGGTCTTTCAGGTCTAATGATGGGATGAACCAGGTTGAAAAATTGGTGGTTCTTTCTATATGCGACTGTTGATTTTCTCAGCATCCACTATGACTGGAGAATCTACTGGGATGAATTCTGGTAGTTGGGCCTTCGCGAAATGTGTAGTCTTGACCTGATTTCCACTGCGAGTCATTGACTTGTTCTTGTGAAACACAAAGAATTTAAGTATGAATTTGTTGAGTTGTTTAGTTTTCGGTTTCCTTGCTCCTTGTTTTCCTTCAACTATTTATTGTTTTTGTTCCTTGAATCTAATGTGTCTTGTTTCAGCCAATGTTTAATCATCGGATTCCAAACCACCAAGCCATGCCGCCAGATAACCATTGGCTAATGTCTTTCAGCTACTTTGAACATATAATCTATACATATGAGTATACATGACATGATTAGATATGATTTTAGATGATTGTATGTCATTATATATGGCGGTATATGATCATATAGGATTACACATGATGATATATTATGGTATATATATATATACCCTATACATGCAAGTGAACGGTTTTACAAACCAAGCTTGCCTACCTATTTGTTAAAGTTGTTGTTTCATTCCTGTTGTTTTCCCCACCACCTGCCAAAGGTCAGTGCTGATCTCCGATGCGCAGATCGAAAGGTGATGTTGCGTCTGGTTGGGGGTGGGTGCTGGTATGGGGATATGATGGGAATATATAAGTATATGTACAGTATATATATAATATATATAAATAGATATTCAAACAAAACCTAAAACCAAATATAGAAATATAGATTTGTAGTATTCATCATGGGGATATGATGGGGATATAATGAGGATATGATGTGGTAAACCCAACAAGAATTTGTGGATTCAAGAATGGGATTTTAGGACAAAATATGGGGATCATGGAAATGGATGATCATGTGGTAAACCCAATAATAAACCTACCATTTGTGAATGGTATTTGCAACCCATCTGTGGTAATGGTCAGGCTATGGGTTCAAAGTTTTAGACCCTCAAGGACCACAGATGTTGGCAATTCGCTAGTATTAACCATCCAACCTTTTTGGGGATGGGCCAATTTTAGCCCATACCCATACGATTATGTATTTTTTTTTGTGACATGATTCAGCAGACAGAATAATACAGTATGACATCGCATTAGATATTGTTGTACATTGCTATGTTCTTGATGAAGATTTTACAGTTTCATATATTACGCACATTTATAACCCTCTGACAGTTTTATATAATTACCGTCTTTTTTCAATATACTATGCGTACATTTGAGATCAAAGATTGCACTATTTATCGATACATATATAAATATATGTATGTATATATATATATATAGTATGAGGATGTTGATCCCATTCAATTCCGCTTAGATCTGATAAATCCCATTACAATCCCATAAAATCCCTCATAAACCCGAAGAAATAACCCATTGAAATGGTTTCCCATTCAGATTCCCAGGCCACATCCTCGGAGCCGGCCTCCCCGGCACCGTCGAACCCCGCCTCCGCGACCCCGTCCTCGGTCTCCGCGGGCTTGGCTGCGCCGTCCTTTGCGCAGCCGGGACACCCACGGGGGATGTGGTGCAAAGGACTGGGGGTTGTCATGGTCTGAGAATGAGAAAACGTGGGTGAACCAACTTGAACTATGTTTATATATATATGTTATGGATAATCTGTTTAATATGATATAATATAATATAGTATAGGCACCTACGTATAAAAATTGGTGGTTGTTCCATTCACAAGTGGCTACTTATAAACTGGAACTGGGGGAAACATCCTAGATAGCTGGGTTTGCTGACTTTGTCTCATGTAGCAACTGGGATAGCCTTCCACCTGGGTGTTTCCAAGTTTGGAATTTACTACAGTGGGATCAATGGGCACAGAAAGGCTAGGGACTAATTGACCAATCCAGTTCCCAGGCTTTACATCCTGTTTAGGAAACATTTCATTCGTGAACCTTATGAAACATACTGGTGAAGCACTTCTTGTGCAACATAGCAGTGGGTGTGGTTCGAAACTACAAGAAACCGTATCTTGTGAGTTATCATATGTCCTCGTCATATGTTATCATATTGATCAGGATGCCTTTGCTTCTTGCTTCTACTCCCATTTCATGATTCAATCAGTTCAATCTGATTCAATCCACAATTGTCGTTGCTTGAATGTGCTTAAATAATGTTCGTCTTAAAGACAATTTTCTGATGAGTGTTCAATCACTTCAAAACGAATTATTTACAGTATCTCCTCCGATACATTTGTTGAGACCCCAATTTGGTTGCAAAATCCAATCAGCCAATCATGTTGTTGGCTGTGTACGGCATCAAATTTCCCCATGATTTTTCCACTCTATCCCACTTGAGACACACCAAAATCCCTATATTATCATCAAGATATACATCCCATTCTATCTAGAAATATCGACAAAACCCCAGATATCCCCAGTATAAATCCCCATGAGATTCCCATTGCTATCACCGTTTGTCCTAGGTAAATCCCCTTGTTGGATTCGGTTCGAATCCCCATCCCGCCATCCGCTTTGAGGCCTAGGAAGGGTCGCGTGGCTGCGAACTTCACGGTGTCTTGGTCAACCGGAAATCCGGCTGGAACTTGAATATGTCTATATATATATATATCTGTGTATATATATATATGTACATATATATATATGTATATATGTATGGCTATGGCTGGTTTAAGTATATCTATGGCTATGTATATATATATATATGTATGGCTAATATATATATATATATACACACACATATTGAAGATGACGTATACTAACCCATCTATCAGGGATTATCAAAATCCATCAACTGGGAATCCTTATATAATAGATAGCGGTCAATAAATGAGGATTGTAGAATAAGCATTGGGATATAAGGGGACATAATTGCCGATAAATGGAAAAGTCAGGGTTTATGAACCATCTATTTCAGGATATAATCAGCACTGGGAGATAATGAAACTCGAACTGTAAGGGTTTATTGATTGGGATATTAAGGACTTTATTGAAAAATATTGAACAATAGGTTTATTCCCTATTAAGCATCTATTTTCGGATATGATGGGAGAACGAGAGAAATCTGGATGAAGTTGGACGAGTTCAATACAAAGTGAGTTTGTTACTTTTTTTGCAACGGAAGAGAACGACTAACGTTGCGCACTTCACTGTACTTGCCAAGAAGTTTGTCTTGGGAGGCTTAATATGATAGATGGTAGCCAAGGACAGTCACATACAGACACACTTGGGTGTTCAATGCTTTTGGACTTAGGTTTTATTGCTGTAGATAGGTCTACCACATGTCTCACCCACAGGTGACCGTCTGGTAATTCAACGTGGCAGAGGAAAATCCACTTTCCCATTAACATCTCCGTTTACAAGGGATGTTCCCATATGTTCCCATCATTTTCCCACTAAAACTTCCATTTCTGATGACACCATTTGGGTCATCATTCCGAGGATTTCTTGAAGCGGACTCCACCGCCCAGCGGGCCCAGCGCTGCAAAGAACAACGCAAAGGTGGGCCGCCGGGTAGCGTCCCATCAGGAGATGGGAAGATCATGGGGAGATCACCGACATGGAGAAATTGGGACTTACCCTCTGGTAATGACTAACAGTTTGCTATTGAAGCCATGGCCATAGAAATATACTTGATTTTCCCATTGAACATGGTGATTTTCCATAGCTATGTTAGTTTACCAGAGGGTAACTAGGAAAACGGGGGATATCCATGAAAATAATTGGAATCGGGAAACTAAGAAGACCAGGATGATACCAGAAACGGTGTCACCGAACATGGGGAGCAAATCCCCATCAAAAAATGGGCATTTCATAGTGGCCCAGCAAACCATGTTTGACTACCAGCGGGTCTTCCGGAAACATCCGGAAACCATCTTCTAGGTTCAGAACACATGGAGTGTTGGTGTGTTGGAAACCGGGGGGGTCAGCTCACTCCATCCCATCAAAACGTTTGTCCTCTGAAACGCATCTTTCACAGGACCACAATGAAAAATACTCTCATAGAAACCCTGTTTACGTCTTAGATCGATTCATCAGATTCCCTTACTGAGTCTTGACCCTGGTGGGGGTCCCACTGCCTTGAAAGGAGTTGGTTTTACGGTTTCCCAAAATCCCAGGGCCTGTCATCAATTCTTCCTTGAAAAAGATCTAAATCTGGAAATCTTGGTATAGAATTACAGTATAGAATTACATGTCCATGCACATGCCATCATTTATCATCATTTCCACATTCAAATGCTGATTTCTTCACACACACAGCTCTTGACACAGCGGCAGGTGGTCATGGGTGGTTCTGCTCCCAAGGCGCGGGCGGATCAGATCTTGAGTAGCGGCTGGGAAAACCCCAACAGCAACAACCACCACAATCACACCAACAGCAGCAGCAGCAGCAACAACAACAACAACAACAACAACAACAACAAAAACATCAAATAGGGGACAATTTGATCGTAATTTGATCAAATGGTGTTTTCGCAACTAATCTTGAACCATGGAAATCAAGCAGCGGCACAGAAACTATTTATCAAACATTGCTAAATTGCTGGGCTGTTGATCAGTGGGGGGATCCCACGTTTGTAGCAGATGAATATGTTTTTTTTGGCCCAATTGATCCCAATCGTGAATAAACTCAAGAAGGAGTTACTAATCTGGGGTTGACATCAACCATGAGGAACCTTGAAGAGCAGGAACACACTGTCAACATCATATGTGTATAGCCGCTATACATGTATACAAATTCTACACATATATAGAGAGACACACGCACACATCTACCTGTGTACACACATATATATATATATATACCTATACACATTATGTTTACATATAATGTTTGCCATACATGGTATAGTAGGGTAAATACCTGGTACATACCGTACCCTCCACCTGGTCATCAGCACTGGGAGGTGTCCTTGGCTCCTCCTGGCCCTCTGGGGTCTCTTCAGCCTCGTGTGGTGAACGTAGCTTGATGTTAACCTGGGAAGGGGTATAAAATCCACCAAACATTGAGCGAAAATGGTGGTTTAGCGGGATATGAATGGGGTTATCAATGGAAATAAAATCAACCTGGGTTTGTTTAAGGTGATGGTTTATGTTCTCAATGGGAAAAAACACCAGAAATGGCGAATCCATAGGCGGATGTGTGTTTTTGGGGAGATGAAACCACTACAATTCCCATTTGAGATGGGTATCAGGGTCTAGCCAACAGTTGCGAGTGGGGAGTTGTTCGTGTTGTATATACATGCATGTGTTGGTTACCCTGAACCCTTGCAAAATGCAGTTGCACCTTGGACTGGCAGTAGGGATGCTGCTTAGACGTGCTGTCTCATCCATTGCTTCCAAACCAGATATCGCAACCGCAGGTCGGAAGGCTAGAGTGTGAGCTGGTGCCAAATATCTGATGTCCTCGTAATCCTATTTCAAGTCATGGAAAGGTAATGAGCTAATGTTCGATATAAACGGGACAATTATCTAAGTCATATTGATATGCATGTTTACACGAGATGCATATTCATATATGTATATAACAATATTCATGCGATATCGAAATATCATGATGTATATATATATATATTTATACATATACACATTGTCCAAATATACATGTGCTAACAATTAATATATATATAAATACATATATATATATATACATATACAATATACATATAACTATGATATGCATATAATATAATATATATATATATAACAATATACACAGTTTCACGTTTCATGTCGGACCTTGCCGCTCCTGGCGTTGATGCAAGGCTGGGCCGATGGATCCCAACACTGAAAAGCGAGAGCTGGCGGAGAGGCCCCGGGCAGCGCGTGAGTTTCGGTAGGGATACCGCGTTCAATGGTGGATTGGCCAGAAGAAAAGGCAGATTTCACTGGGGAAAATGGGGATATAGTGGGGATATAACAAACGATGTCCATTTGGGTATGTCTGAGAATAAGGAATTGATTCCCAGGTTATGGCAGTTTCTATAGGGAAAATGATGATAAATTGGTAAACAGTTAGAGTATTTCGGACAAGCCAACATGGGGAATGGTGTGCATTATGCCCAAGCACTTGTGTCCATCGGATACCTACAGTTTCGTGTGTTTGGGGCAGAACGAAAAAACATCGAATATACATGAATATACCATACCCTCTGGTAATTTGTTACATAGCTATTGAAAATGGCCATAGGAATAGTTGATTTTCCCATTAAAATGGTGATTTTCCATAGTTATGTAAACGTTTACCAGAGGGTAATTCTAGACACATGGATGATTTGGCTTGCCAATATGAACAATAATACACGGATGGTGAAATAATTCCGCCAGGATCCGCTTGCGCTCTGGACCTAGTGGATCGCAGCTTGGGCTGAATGGAGAGCGATTCATTTCTTTTTTAACAGGGACTTTCTAGTTATTGTAATGGGAATTCAATGGGGACGTCTCAATGGGACCCCTAATTTGTTGATTTTTCCCACCATCAATGGGATATTCGTAAGATTTCATTCATTTCATGGGCATTTGATGGGAATTTCATGCGATTTCATGTTGATGTGAGGGAGCTGACAGTGATATTGATCGGAAGCTTCCCCAAAGTACCTAGCCCTTACAGTCCGTATGACGGGGAAACCATGTGGCGACCATTGGTTGGCCCGGGGTGGAACTATTGTGAAGCTTTCCAAGGATCAGTTTCCTGTTGGGTAATTATGGCATGACCTTTCCACTTTTGTTTCATAGGCTTAATCAAACTCATGTTCATGGATTCCTGTACGTGTTTCGCCCCACACAAGTGTTTTCAAATATTCTACAGCCATTTTGTTTACATATATATAATTATATATATACACAAATATGTGGGTACAGTTTGGTTAATTACCCTTTCCAGTGTTTTAGAGGTGTTGTGCACGTTAGTTTCAGAGATGTTGTGCACATTTCACAGAAGTTGTCCACGTTTCACAGAAGTTGTCCTCGTTTCACAAGCCCCCCTAATAGCGTTCGTGTTCAATTGCTGCTAAAAGTCGGCACAATTGTGGGGAACTTGATCAAACTATCCCGATATGTATACAAATATATATATATATATACATTGAGTGCATTCCAATCAGCAAAAACATTTGGGCGACCAAACACGTTCCACTTGTATGTTTATATTGAAGGTTGCATTCACGTGTTTAACTACTTTTCGTACACACCTACAAAAATCTATCCAAGATACTGAATGACCATCGTGGAGTGGATGCAGAATGCGCGACATTGGATAAATTGTCAGCAGTTGATCCGCGCATTGTGCATGCATCATATTGTACGTACTTCAGTATAGCCACAAGCGACCCCCTGCACAGGTAACTTGGTTTGTAGCTTGAACATGTTTGAACATATTACAATTAATTAAGTAAGATATACAGTGGATATTCCTATACTTCGAGTCAAAAGCCAACTTGAAACCGCGGGGGTCTTCCTGTACAATACATTGTAATTTCAGTGGTGTAGAAATCAATCGCAGCTCAGGAATTCCCTCGGTCACGACGATCGACCGCCCTGACACCTCAGTTTCGGGGTGGGCATTGTCTGCTGGTTGTGTAGATGATATGTAGACACCGTGAGTGGAGCATTTGGGATTGGCGACTTGGTTTAGAATTCCAGAAATTTGTAATTGTGATATTATATTACATACTGTCATTCGAGCGAATAGCGATTGGCCTCAACCAGATAAACAGAACCTGAGATGGGTATGCAGTATAAACCAGTTACGGAATGTGTTACGCCACTTCTGTGATCTTCTTTGCAATCCCAGAACTGGTCCGATCAAAGGGAAACACCTTACAGGAAACTCCAACTTATGATGGACAAAAACGCGGTGTCCTACACGGTGTCCTGGTTGTTCCGCCCTTTATTCAACCCCATGCCGATGGTGTTTGGGGACCATGGGGTGGTTGAGGTGGGTCGATGTAACCTGTGATGTACAGGGTCTTGATTGATGGTTTTCCCGGATGAGTGGTGAAGGTCACCATTTTGGGGGAAAATGTCCTCATTGTGGGCATTGTACTGGACATTTGACCAGCTATTCTACTCTCACCTAAAATTGGACTAACTCCGCGTGCCCCGCCTATGCTTTGATTTGCTGAAGGTGATTGTTTACTTTCCCCCGTGGTTAATGCAACATTTGCTTAATCCACCATTGAGGAATATGTTATATTTTTTGGCGGCTTTCAAGAAAATTAAAGTGTAGATTCATCAGAGTTGCTCCCAGAATTTGAGATCCCGGTAAGTAGCTCATAACCTTATAGATGGACTAACCCCACTTGCCCCACTTTTTGTTACTGGGAAACCACGACCACGACATGACCACGACTACTTCATTTTCAGGCGCTCCAGCAGTTTCGATTCCGATGACGAGTCCTTGGCGAAGCTTTCTCAAGCCTTGAGCAGCAGGGAAACTCAGCGAGTTCGTTGGGACAAAATGCAGGTTTCAATGAATCGGTCTAAGGTAACATTTGCAGGAAAACCCCATATTTCATGGGATATTTCATGAGATATCACAGGATATGTTGATCAACAACAACGGGCATACAATAGGAATAGAACAATGTTTGGAAAAATATGATATACCATTCGGATCCATTCGGTAGTTTAACATAGCTATGGGGGAATGGCCCATTTATAGATGACTAATCTATTAAACATGGTGATTTTCCGGTCCATAGCCATGTCATGCTAAATTACCAGCGAGCACGTCAGGTTAACAAAGGAATTATCCATTAGATTGGATTCCCCCATTAAAACCAATGCTGTAATGGAATGGAATCATATATCATATGTTGCTTTGCAACCCATTCATCTCTTCATGAACTTAGCCAATATTTCCCCGTTAATGGTTGGTTTCCCATGTTTTTTCATGGAGGAATGTACATATATGTGTCTTTGTCCAAGAGGGTATCCGTAAAATACCGAGAAATCCGGTGCTCCATGATCATGTTCCTTTCTCCAAAATTGACATAACATACCATCGGAGCATACGTTATATGTTAAAATTTTCAGTGACACCATTTGAGCCACAGGGAAAATTCCACACTTTGGTGTTTGTGGGTGTTTAAGCAATCGAAAATCGGCTGACTTGACCACTGTCAGTATGATGGGGATGATACGTGTCCACTCAACCGAGAAGAGGGACATTGTCCAAACATGCCCAAAGGAAGTTCAGACAATACATAAAGCAGAAAAATATCACGCAGCAAAGCCCTGGACGAAAGTCATCAAATGAGGATGGTGGACATATTATCAAGAAGGAGATTGAAATATCAAATGTGATGGTCAAACACCATACTTTGATGACAATTCCGAAAGTCTCCAAATTGATGGGGTAGTATATTGGCAATATTGCTAGCAACTCTAGTATGGACGACGTTTGAGGCAGCTAAAGTTTATGCTCTATATGTATCAATATTTTGGATGATGTTGGATGTCCATATTTGGTGTATGCTCAATGCTTAATTACCTGCTAAGAATTCAAGATGCGAGGACATACTGTTGATCCTACATCAAGTGTTTGGCATCAGCATGGATCAGCTGCATTTCTTGGCGGTTACATATGGGTACTGGCACAGCTTGCATCATTTCGTATGGTATGATACTATGATACTGAATATCCAGACATAACTTGTCTCCAATTCGAACTGTGCATGATTTGCTTTGAACAGATGTTTTCTATGATGAATTATATCCAATTATCAACTGTTATCATTTTTTGGTTGGAATCGGCCAGTCTTTTCTTGGTTCCTCGTATATTCCGGCTGCGACTAGGTCTGGAACGGACTCAGCAAGCTATCCAAAAGCGACAGCTGGAGGCTGTTCTTCTAAGGGAGGACCACAAACTTTTGAGGAAACCAATGTTATTAGGGTCATGTTCAGAGAAGCTCACTGGGTACGGGTCAAAGCAATGACTCAAAAGCGCGCTTTATGGCATAGCGGACAATTCTCCTTTTACAGATGATTCTCGTTTGTTTTTCAATGTACCAGGTTTGACTACTAAAGGGGATGTGAGTCATGCATTGGCATCTGGTTCCACACAGGTGTTGAGTCCGCTGATGTCGATTGGTTCTAAATTCAATGTCAACTTGAGTCTAATTCACAGATGTAGTGATCATAATATTATGCAATACATATGTGATGATTGACTACAATGAGCTATACATATATACACAGTTTTTAGAACATAGAACGCATCCATTGCACCTGAAACCAAGTGATTTTCAACGCCTGGTAACACCTTGAAACGCCGTTTCAGGTGGCCAATGAGGGATCTCACTCGGTGGAACGCCGGATGGTGACCTGGACTTGGAGGTTTAAAACATTCGGATTTCATGGGATAACCACCACTAGCTATATCATTGGATTGGTTTAAGGGAAAATTTAGTGAAAAAAGATGAAACAAAATATATATGGAGAAAAAAACATGTTTCCGGTTTAGATTTTCCCCCGAACCAATTCAGTGACTATAGTTACCTGAGTTGACCAAGTTATAAACGAAGTTAGACTAAGTTAACCATCATAAATCAACATAAATCAACTACTGCATAGACCTGAATTTGCTCAGTGATGGTTAGTACACTGGGAATCACCCCTAAATGGCCGAAGTCTTCATTGTAACTTTATCCATACTTCAGGAGGAACAAAGTTTATGCTTCTTGAAGGCTGTACACAACATCCATCTCGGCCCACCGCGGATCACATTTCCAAGTCCATTTTGTGTGGCAGGTGTGGGATGGTCAATTATCACCCTGTTTTAAATATATAAGATTATAAAGCATTTGGAGGGTGGAAATCCGACCGGGGTACGACAAAGTTCCATGCTAGGATTCTAAGNATTATCACCCTGTTTTAAATATATAAGATTATAAAGCATTTGGAGGGTGGAAATCCGACCGGGGTACGACAAAGTTCCATGCTAGGATTCTAAGGGGAAGGGTGTGCAGAAGGAGAAGTTGAACATGTTCACTGTTGGAAGCTCAACAAGCGCAACTTTTGTCCTACCAGTGTATATTATAGGATTTAGTAATATGATTTAGTCATCAAAATATTGGTTCAACTAATATGTTTAACCATGTTTAACCAATATATAGATATAAAAATTGGGTTATGTATAATGGATAAGCACCATCCAGCAAACAAAATGACGTCGAAACCGATTCGTGAAAATGATTTGCAAATATTGGGTTTTCCATATGTATGTAAATACCAGACGTGGTCTACTGGAGGATTGACTTTGATAAAAAGATGGTTCCTGGCTCAATGCTCTAATGTTCAGCGATGGATGGTCACTATCCAACTAATTAGTTACACATATTTTACACATCATATTTTTTGCAGGGTGTCGAAAATTAGTCAGCCACGTTGTCGTGGGAAGGGGAGTTAACCAACGAACATTGGGCTTTCACCATGAAAAAGCATGATATAGCATTTTAACCAACCAAAATGAATCGCAATTAGCAAATTATCATGACCTCACGCCGACCTCAAAACATGATGATTCTGGTGTAGGAAATCCCTCGGAAATCACCTAACAAGCCAGTTTGTTGATTCTGAGCCAGATCTGTGGATGTAAATTGGGGATAAATTCAACATAAAGCAACGAGCCTGGTTGGTGCTGTCGAATATGTCTTTTTTTTCCCTTGGGATGGTGATCTGTTGGTGATCCCAACTGAACCGTGATGCGAAGCAGTTTTTGGCGACCACGATATTGTCCATTGATAAAAGTCTGATTGGAAATAGCTGATGTGGATAATTTTGTCAAACTGTGTTTTGCTTCTCGGACCGATTGAGTCACGTTCTGTCCTACTAGGCATTCAATTATCATCTCGGCTGCAGCTGGGCCAATTCCCTTGTAATTTGTGCATTTGGGCTCTCACCCTCCCAGATAGGTTCATGGTCATTTGATTTGAGAAGGAGGCTTGATTTAGAGGTTCCTGGGGTTGCTTACTCGCGCAGTGATTTGGGGTAAAGCCCCGCTAAAATGCTTCACAGATTTTACTGTACGTATTGTATTATGTATTTAAGCTTAAACTACGAACAATGTGATAGAGAAGTAACAACCTGCAGAGGAGGTGCCATTAAAGGTTGAGGTTTCCTGATATCGCCAACAAAGCGTCACCTTTTTTGTCGGATTTCCAATCCACCCGAGAGAAGGTCAATAATTTGTCGAATCTGTGGGCTTCCTAGGCCTCTCAGGCTGCACAAAAATGATATCCAAATCCATCTCTTTGCAAAATATGAATTCATATATATAGATATTTATTGATATTTGATTAATATATATATATATATATTTTCTAAAATTGATTTAGATATATATATATATATATATTCAAAAAAATAATCATAATAAATAATTTGATTTATATAAATCACTAAATAATACATTTATATCTAAATCTATGACATATAGAAAATGAATTATTTATATCAATATTATCTTTTATATATTGATTGAAATTGATATATATATATATAAATACATAATAATCTATAAAAATATACGATATAATTTGATCAAAATATATTTTTGAATATTCTTTTTAAATAAATAAAAAAATATATATATATTAAAATAAATATATATCTGCATCTTTTAAAAATTATTAAATTTAAATTCTTATTTTAAGAAAAAAATTTGACGTATTAGGCTTAGGGTTTATTTTTTTATAATAAATTAGTATAAATTATATTAATGAAAATTATGTAAGGAAATTAAATATTAATATATTATGGATATATTAATTTAAGGAAATAATTTTATTAATAAAGGATATTAATTATTTATATAAGAATATAATTTATTTAATATGAAATTATAATATAAATAATTTAAATATGAAATTATTTATAAAAAAAATATTTATTATATTTAAATAAAAAAATATTGATATAAAAAAAATATTTTCTTATTTATGGAATTTTTTATATAATAAATATATTAATTATTATATATAAAATATATTGATATAAAAAAAAAATGATATAAAAAATTCCTTATTATTCAAATAAATAGGGAATGGATTTGGAATATTTAAATTGATTTAAAAAAAAATTACCATCGATAGGGGACTACCTATTTACCGATACCCCATTTACATAGCATGGAAATTTATATCTTTATATTCGATAGAGGACCTCCTATTTTGGCCATGTTAATTAAGGGTAATAAATAAATTTGTCCGATATTTATATAGGAAATAAATTATTATATAAATATATATATATATATTTAATTATTTATTTAAATATGAAATTATTTATATAAAAAATATATAATTTAATTATAAAATTATTTATATAATATATAAATTCTTTAATTATAAAATTATTTATATAATATATAATTTTTTTAATTATTTTTGATATAAAAAAAAATAATATATTTATATATTGAATTATTTATAAGAATAAATAAATTAATTATAAAATAAAATAAATTAATTTTATGATAAATTGAAAAATATTATGAATTAGATTATATTAGATATTTAATATATATATGATTTTTTTTTTCTAAATTAGGGGTGGGAATATGTGGGTAAGGGTCGGAAATTTATGGGTAGGAAATGGACATTTTTGATTTGGGATTTTTGGATAATTTATATTTTAAAATGATATATTTTTTGGGGGGAGGTTTTTGATTAATATTCAATGACCCTAAATAAATCATAAGAATATTCAAAAGAAATATGGGAATTTTATCGGATATTAATTCATTTTTTAAATATTTCTTGGAATCTGATATTTTTTTAATATATATTTTGGACATTTATCGATATTTTCTTGGGAATTTGGTGGAATTTTATAGGCTTTAGTGGTTTTTATGGGAAACAGCGGCCCATTCTTGGAAATTTGATTTTGGAATATAATTTATTTTTCAATATTTATTAATAATTATTTTAGAATATAATTGGGAATATTTTAAATATATGTAATTAATATTTGGAAATTACTAAAAAAAATTTAGGGATATTGGTAAAGAATTAAATTAGAATTTTAAAATATATTAGGAATTATTTGGGTTTCCTACGGATCTTAATTAAGAATTTATTAAATAAAGATTAGAAAATATATGAGCCGCGGAAATTATTTCTTATTAAATGTAATGGACGGGGTGTTCCTACCTCGGTCTCCAGTCCTGTCACGTTTTTTGGGGCCTGACCTCGTTCTCCAATGCCGCACTTATTTTTAAAACCTACATATTTTATATAAAATACCTACCTCGTTCTCGGGGTATTCCTATCTCGTTTTACCAGCGAATAATGATAATTTCCACAAACCGGGGTTCACCCGAATACTATTTTCCATTTGCACAAATAAAAACCATCGCTCATATATTATATATATCCGTTTTATAATTATAAATTACCATATTTTAGAAAAAATAATTTTATAAATATATAGTAAAAAAAAATAATTTCCATTCATTTATAATCGAAATAAATCCCCCAATTTTTTATTTTAATATTTTTTTTTTACTAAAATATTTATTTCACCATAATTATTTAAAAAATAAAAGAATATTAATATAAAAATCAAGCTATCAAAAGCTTAAATATATATATTTTTTCATTTATTTTTGTTTTATAATAATATTTTTTTTCCTGCCAATTTATTTGCATCAATATATATTTTCATATTAATATTTTTTCTATATCTTGTTTTTTTTTTGGAAAATCCTGTAATATAAATAATCTCAATCTTTTATATTTCCTATCAATAATTTAAATATCATCAAATAAAATCTTATTAATATATTATTAATCCCCAAATAAAATATCATAAATTTAAAATCAATATATTAATAAAATCTAATATATATCACACCATTATATAAATCAAATCTCATAAATAAAAAATAAATATATAAATATAATATCATACATATATAATTAATACATATATAATTAATATATATAAATATACAAATATTTCCCACCCCCACCCCTATCCCCCAATCCCGCACCCTCCACCCAATACCCCCACTCCCCAAAAAGATCGCATGATTATTTGGGCACAATTTCTATTAATTTCTAATAAATTAATCTATATAATTTCGAATTAAATCTAATTTATTATTAGTATACATAATTTATTACTAACATACGCAACTTCGAACTAACATACACAACTTCAAACTAACATACACAACTTCAAACTAACGTACACAACTTCTAATTAACTTGCACAACTTCTAATTAACGTACATAATTTCTAACTAACATAAGTAAGATAACATACATAATAAAATATAAAGATAATATAAAGATAAAATAAAATATTCAAAAATTACCAAAAAAAGGGGGTTTCGTGTCACGTCCGCTAAAAGGACGGCTTCCAACTATTATCCTAAATTTATTGCACCAATATGTTGTTCAGGGATTGCACATAGTAAAAAGGGAAATTAATTAGGATTCTTTGAATTTTATTAAAATTGCTCTAACTCAAGAATTTCAAAAACTTGAGGCGATAGTTCCGGGCATTAATAATATTTTTATATTTTGCATTAACCGAAGGAAATTTAGAAGTCAAACTTCCGATAATATGGAGAGATGGAAAAGGCAAGATGTGAAGAGCCAAGATGTGAAGAGCTCAGACAGGGAGAAATAAGAGAGAAGATCAGAGATGAGAAAATCAGAAGAGAGAAGATGCAGGTGCGCGAAAAGGTAGGAAAATCGCGAAATATTATATTTTTCCTCTGTTTTGTGGCTCCGGAGGGTCGAAATGTAGGCTCGCTAAAGCGGCGGGTGCGGAGCCATCTAGGCAGATGAGCGATCAAAAATTACACGAAGTTGTGGCGCGAAGTACCTTAAGCGATGTCACTGCATACATTCAGGACTCCACCTTCTAATAAAGTCTAAAATACATCATGCCAGAATATCTGTCCTTCGGATTTGAAAGTTCCTTATTGGCATTTTAGAGCGAATCCCATATATTTAGTTATATTGTTTTCTAATGTTTTCTTAGTATCAAATAATTGTTCATTATAATTGTTTGAATATGTTTCAATATATTCATTAGATATCGATGATTTTTTTTGCGTATTCAAATGGGATTATATTCAGTTATGTATTATATTAAGTTTATATTATGTGAAATATAAATAGTTATTTGATTTTTTGTTGTTGTAGTATTCGTTAGAGTTCCTGCCAATGAATTGGAATCATTTAGATCATCTAATGATGGACTATTTCTTGAACACAGAATCTTTAAACATATTGAAGGTGTCTTTCCTTCCTCCCCGTTCCATTGGATAATCAATTGAATAAAATTGAATATCGTTCTTATGAATAGCGATATCTTCCAAAATACATAGAATTCATGGGTCCAGGATTGCCAACGGGACCATCCATAATCCAGAATCCCAGTATCCTTATTGCTTAGGACATGCTATGACTTCGAAAGCATCTTAGCATCATCATCTCAATGTGCCAGAGAAGCAACACTGCTAACAATCATCAGCCCCTGTTGTTTTGCTGATTACCTTCTGGTAAACTAACATAACTATGGAAAATCGCAATTTTTAATGGGAAAATCAACTATAAATGGCCATTTTCAATAGCTATGTTAGTTTAGCAGAGGGTCTATATATATATATATATGTTTGAGAACTTCCTCCAAACAGGGGTATTCTACGACCATCAACAATCAACAGGGATAATGATAACCCATTCAAGAATACACCCAGGAAAAAGCCCAAACAATCTACCAACCAGTATGGGGTAAAAAAAAAGATACGGGCCGGTTTGGTACTATTGATCCTCATCTACATAATTCTACATATAAGTATAGTTGAATGGGGGGAACCCTCTATTACTCAACCAACCGGTGACTTGTCGGAAAACATCCGACCTCTTCGTGTGAGGCTACTCCTTAGAATGGATTCAATTACTGTTGTTGTCTGTTGTTGATAGTCATCAACTATCACATGCTTGGGAAAGTCTATTCGTAGCTCCAAACGGCTCCCCCTTTTTTCGGGAACATGGATACTCCGAACCGCTCAGAATCGCTTCCTCCAGACCACTGGATAGTCAATCCCTTTCTGATGTGATCATTCTACAGTGAAAGACATAACTATATATAACTATTATAATCATCAACCCTTTTCTTGTATAAACCATTCGCTTCCTTTCTACCAACAATCATTCTATTTTCTAATAATCCATTGTACCTATTCCACCCAATAATAATCCTTAGTGGTGTTGATTGTTGATGGCTATCCCAACAGAATAATAAGCAATAGTCCATGCTACCAACATTAATCAAAAGTAACCCCTTTCTTGTCACATTCTATCATCATAAAGCCCTAGTTAATCATTATAAACCACTAAAGAATTCCCATTATGACCAACAGTTGCTGCTTATAAGTGGTTATATAGTCATCATTGTAGGGGCCTCATATCCCAACTTATGGGGGTTAGGTATCCATCATTTCCACCCCAACAGCATCCTGCCGCACCCTGCGGCTTCGCCTCTTCCGCATCACCTTGACCAATGGGCGTCAGGGCTTGGCAGCCGATCTTCTGCTGCAGCCGCGCCACCACATCTCCGCAACTCGGCGTTCGCCGCAGGTCCCATGGGGCCCATGGGCTGGGGATTTTTCAGATTTTTTGGGGTTGGGACAATTTCTTTCAACATTGAGGAAGGTCCGTTTGGATTTTTTGGGATTGGAGAATCTCTTGTGGAAAAAGGGAGGGTTTCCACATTTTTGGGGAAGAAGTGGTATTTCTGACCATAAGAATCATTGTTGAGTCGCTGTCAGTTTCTATTAACAGGATGGATCCCGATGCCTTTTGACCATGAGTTAATGTAGACCAATGTTCAATTTCAGTGGTGTGTCTGAGACGTATCTGTAATGATTATACACACATAGAGAATATATGAGAATATATGAGAATATATACAATCACTAAAAGTTATATAAATTATACATGATATATGTAGATTTATTCTATATCTAATATATATATATATATGTCTATTATATTCATTTACATGGCCCAGCCAGCACCCTGTCTGAATTCCTGGTGTTGCTGATACCTATCATGGTGGCAAAATCTGGGAGACCTACTTTCTGGTTATTTAACATAGCTATGGAAAATCAATGAACATCACCCATTTGTGGTAGGCAAATCATCATCTATAAATGGGCCATCTTCCATAGCAATGTTAAATATTGTTAAATCACAAACATCTTTGTTGCTTGCCTGATATAACATGATATAACCATGTATATGACTCTTATACTGTTGTATCAAATGATATCCACTTAGACGTTGGCACTTAAATGAAATCTTTTCTGTCTATTATCCATCATGGTTGGCTACATGCGTCACCCTCTTTGCTTGCTTGTCGAATCATTCTGGTCGCTCCGTGGTGGAAAGTGATTCCCTGAACAAGATATCAAACCAATGGGATACAGACAGAAGCGATTGAATTGGTAGGAATTGGCCAACAGCCATTTCAGAGCCTGCAACCATGTGGGTATGGGCCAAAATGGGGTAGCCCAACAATGCGATTGTGTACCACGAGAAGACACCAACCAACATCTACGACCGTTGCCGTTGCAACCCAAGGAGCGATCTGCCAGTGACGTACTTTCCATGGAAGGACACATCTGCCATCCGTACCTGAGAAATGTGAGGCGAATGGGGAGATCACAAGCAACAAAAGCGGCAATAGAATACCCTCTGGATATGACTAACAGAGCCATAGCAATTCCCCTATAAATGGAGGTTTTAATATTTAATGGGAAAATCATCCGGAATTAGCCATTTTGCATGGCTATGTCAATGTTAAATAACCACAGGGATCCACAAGGTATATAATAGTTTTCAGCAAATCTCCCATTAGCAATAGGGCAAGTCCCTCAAGAAATGGTACGAATTGACCATCGCTCACCCGGACAGAAAAATGCGGCAAAGGGCTGACCAAATCAAACGAGGCAGTTGCAGCTGCAGTGAGGACAAACTACTGAAGCAAATGGCATATCAGGGTTTACCTTACGCACACGTTTCATATGTTGATTTCTAGTGGGAGATATTTCTCCACAGCTGAACATCAACTCAGAAACGATTCTCGATTCAATCAAGGTGTGCCCAACGCAAGGAACACAATTGTGCATGGAAGTAGAAATTCAGATGACATGAGACAAAATCACAGGCGAAAACAAAACATGACGGATGCAATACCAAAGCATTACATTCATTGCAATGGTTCATGGATGACCATCGATTTGACCTCCTCGTCATGTAATGTATATCTATACACATTGATAGCAATGCCCAAATAGATAGAAGAGTTAGACAGCTGGAAATGGAGACGACATCATCACGAACATCCTGGAAACAATTTTTCTATCTTTTGGGGGTCCCCTACAAAGCCTATAAACTGCGAGAGAAATAGAACACATTCTCTTCAAGACCTGGTATCAATTGCATGTCTCAGTTGAGCAAAGTTGTCTTTTGAGATGGTGTTTGTGTAAACAATTTTTATCTGGATCAGGCTGGGGATATGTGCAACCAAACAGGCTACGAAAGTTAAATATTTCAAAATATTTCAAATGTCATGGTCATACTGTTCATATATGGATACTGGAAACTTATGTACACACGTCACTTACATCATAAACGCTCTCAGAGTACACACAAACAATTGATAAAGATACATATTACTTATTCCGCAAAAGACTCCGTGGCAAATCTTAGATGCCCTTCGACACCCAAAAGTCTAAAAAAGCTGGGTAATACGTAACGATTCGGGGGTAGCCTCAATTAAAATGTGAGTTCATCTGCTACTAAAATGGTACCCCCCATGACAAACGGCCCAGGGGGTTGTTTTGCAAAATCTACCCTTTGCCTCGGGTGGTGCTTCGAAGCAGCCTCGGGCCAGGCACAGTGAACCCCAGCTATCATCCTACAAGCTAATGACACATAGCCTGTCTGGAAATTGCCTTTTCAATGGGAATCAAATGAGGTGTTAATCTATGGGATTTACAGATTCATGGCCAGCCGGACTGTTGGGAGGAATTGACACATGACTTCGAGCCAGGCCGCTCCCTTAATGACGATGGTTGACTCTGACTCTGGCAGGGGTCCGAACCCTTACCCTGGAAAGGGCTCTTACAAAATCCACCTCATGGTGGCGAATGCTGCTTCACCAAGAAGTGATATTTGTGGTACAATTCTCAGGAATTTCCGGACTGACTTTCATGAGCATCTTGGACCCCAAGACAAAAACACATTAAAGATCATTAAAGCCTCGGTTTGTAGTGGATCTTCTATCGCCATGCTTGACTACGGAAGGGTATGCATAGACTCTACTCGAGCGCACCACTCAATGAGTTCATCCCGTTTCTAGGATTTTCAGCTGAGCGACCCTGCCACAAACACACATCCATGACTCCATGACTGAATTGTAGAACAAATTCTGAAAGGTTGTTCTACATTGTTGATTTATGGTTAGACAAATATTCGATGTAGTGATTCGGGACACTTTCTGGATGCAAGAACAATGTCAACCTGATATCTTCGATGCTGACGGAAGTTGCGGATCCATCACCAAAAGCCCCAGACTCTTAGATGGTCCTCCTGTTGTCAAAGTGAAGCGAAGAGCTTCAAGAACTTCAAAAAGGATCCGAACCCTGGTTCGTTTGCTAGATGTGAACCATCTGACCATGTAAGGATGGTCCCATAGGTTATTGACCCATAGCCGGCTAGAAAATCTGGTCGCCATCGCCATCTGACCTGGAATCATCCCATTAGAATCTCTTCTCGCCAATATCAAATCATTCAACGCTGCGCCAGAGAAAAGGTTTTTAGTTGGGGATGAAATCACATTTTGGAAACCCATGGTTGGGCGTGTAAAACATATTGGGGGATGGGATTTCACATCTGTAGATTGTTTTCTCACGAAATAGACGTGGGTTTCCCATGGTTTCGCAGCCAGGTTCGATTACCAAAAGGTTACCCTGTGGTAGTCTAACATGGAGAATGATGGAAAAAAGGTCATGTGTTTATAGGTAAACCATCTACAAGCAGGTCATTTTTCTATTTCCCCTTTGTATCCATTAGCAGAAGGTTACGCTCTGGTAATCAAACAGCGCAGCAGAAAATCCTCCATTTATAGGTGATTATCCATAAAACCTCCATTTGTAGGGGGATTTCCCAGCTTGCCATGTTTGATTCCAGGAGGGATTGTTATAAATATCATATCCACACTAAATCCCTACTAACTCGCATATTAATCCCACTAAATCCGACATTGAAACTTTATTTCTTGATACTTCGTTCCGACTTTTTTCATCCTCCATCCCTCAACGGCCCGCCCGCTACGCTCAACGTTGAAGCTTCAAGTGACGTTGCTCCCCACACTTGGAGGTCACCACATAGTTCGGTGCAAACTGACAGCGGCCGGCCGTCGGCCATGTCGACTTTAAAAGGGTAGCCAGGTAGCGCAAATCAAATCTGGCCTTTGTGTACCTAAAAATAGCAAGAACCCATGGTTTTTTTTAAGGCCCTATAGGTTGGGATATTCGGAGATGGGGCCCCTAAAGCTATGGTTGTATATCCACTACTGGAACTGCACTTCCTAGAAAAGGCCAGGTTTGTTATGGGTTTTGAATGAACAATTTAGGGGGAACCACACAATTTCATGTTTCATCATTTTTGCCCATTACCCTGGCCATTGTCGGAGATATCAGATATCCCATTTTCGGACACACCCAGATCTACGTTTGAGTCTTGGTGGAATCAGACGTTTGAGGAGGTCTGGATGGTAAGGTACGTTGGGGATGTGCCTCCATGCCTGAGCATGTTCATCACCAAGCATTTTGATGGACATCTTGCGGATCATGCCATTCTAGCCAAACTCATGCTTGTACTTGGAGATTCGTGAAGAATTTGCTGAACATGAAAGAGATATGTGTGGGGTGTGCCTGTAATGGGTTCGTACAAGTTCATTTCCTGTCCAATCTCAGCCTTTCTATCCACAGGGACCATATGATATCCATGATATCTATCTATCGACAAATCTATCCTTGCTCAACCAACGTGGCAATGGTGGATCAACCACGGTAAGCTGTGAATCTACATCATGCACTTTTCAGGGGATGGGGGTATGTCCTATAACTGCTACATACCAGAGAATCCCAAAGTAACAAGGGTCGCAACATGTGCTTTTGATATCAAATATAGCATCGCAAAAAAAAATAAACTAGATCGACAGGTAAAATCCTGCTAAGTGGTAAAATCAATCTTTCCTGAATCTTTTCGGGCTTACTATCCTGGTGTAATCCTGCAAGTTGATTCTGCCCGGGCCCAAGCTAGCCGCCATTTGCAGGGAACAGGTCTTGCAGTACCAGCAAAATGGATGATAAATGGCTGATCCAATGTGATCCACAATAAAACACCATCCACGGCCAGGCAATCAGTCGCAAACACTTGCAAACTCAACAAGATGCTTCGGCACTTGCTTAACGGTCTCATCCTTTGTTGTTCTGCCAAAGGGATAAGTTGGTTTATAAATCCCATGATCTGTAGTTATAAGTTATATATAAGTATCATAATCCGGAGTTGCCGTAGTTATTGGAGTTATAAACCAACTTCGCTATCTAGGGGGCCCACGTTGTACCAATGATTCACCCATTTATCCCAAATCCACGTCCCGGGCCGCACCCCTTCGCGTCTTAGAGGCGGCAAGCTGGCGGCCCACTCGCTATGGGACCTCGGAACCCAGTGATGGGCATCCACCAGAAGTCTTACAGAAATGATGAATAACACCAGTACGAACATCAAACAAAAACACGAACAAAAACATATGTTATACTATGCCAGGCTATACTGGTTTATAGTTTTGAAATGAATAATGACAAGGGAAAAAAAAGGTTCAAAATCCTCAGTGTACACTCCACCATGAAACATGTCCCGGACCGGGGAAAACCGTGCTGTGCATGCGACCGCAAAGCATTGGCCATAAAGGCGAACGTGCCTCGGACCATGAGGGATCTCAAGCAGCAAATTCCCGATAAATCGAAACTTATAGCATGGGAATATAATACCACGAACAGGGTAACTCCATTGTCATGTTTGATTACCAAAGGTTCATGGGGATTCGATAAGGGTCTATTGAGGGCTTACGGTTTGGGTTTATTAACCACCAACAACCACGTTTCCAACTGCTAATCTTAATATATTTCTTAACCATATTGTTTTTGGCTGGATATGACAATCCCAACAAAATAAAAACCATCCATCGAACATATTGGTAAAATAGTAAATTCAATCTCTTCTGAAGGGGCTACTAGATGTTGCTATACTCCGATAAATATATTACAATATATTCCAATATATTACAATATACACCCTTCCAATGTTTTCACCATCCGACCAACCTTTGTGATTCGAGGACATTTCTCCGGGCCAATCTTTGATACCCTGCAAAAAAAACTGTGTCTTAGGATCAGGTTTGATCAATATATTCCCATGTATCGTTTGTACTAAACAGTCCATCCAAGATTTCACCAGGTCACCCGTATTTTTCTATGGATCATACCGTTCAGGGACCAGGACCCAAAAAAAGTGGCACCTTTGGAAAATAGAAAACCATCCATTGTGGATAAAAAACAGATGGGTAGATGGCTATGAGTCAAAATTGACCATCCCAAGCAACATAGATCCTGCGAAAAGGGGCTGGCTCCAAGGCTTCGTACAGGGGTGGTTTACCACCCGCCCCCAAAATTCACCAGAGTGTCACTAGAAATGGACACCACCTGATATGAAAGCGATCATACTGAGATCTATCCTTTGTTTTCTTTGTCTTGGAATTTGTCCCCTCCGTCTTGCTGGCTCCATCTCTTGGGTTCCGGCTAAATCCATGAGTTCCCACCTGGACGATTCTATGTGCGTTTTCAATCTTCAACACATTGAAGGGACATGTTGCACAAATCTTGAGGCAAACAACATAGTCCGCGAGTGTGATACAGCATCTCACTATGCAAGTGTGATACGGTACGCCAGATTGAAACCAACCCATTTGGGTGTTTCCAGAAACATTCGGTACTGGCCATTTGGCCGCCAGTCATCATTCTGCATGCAGATAGACTCCCAAATAGAGAACGACACGTTTGGACACCTGGAAATAGTGAAGGACACATCGAAACATACATCCTGGAAAGGCTGTTCGGCATCTTTTTTGGGGTCCCACATAGCCTATCTCAGCTAGATTTGGGTGTTTGAAAACGACTGGGCACCGACAAGAAGCCACTTGGTTCTGACACCCATGCTGGTTTGAGGTCATAGGAAGGATGGACCAACTCTCGCAGGAATTTTTCTGCCAACGAGGTACCCTAAAACCGCAGTGGTGTATCACAATTTTACCTCAGAGGTGACAAATTTCAGGTCAATCCAATACCCAATTCTCACCCAAAGATCATGTGTTGGTGAACTATCCCATGAACACTATATTTTTCCCGCTGAAAAATTACCCCCACTTGTCCTGGGATTTTCTCACCATTCTTGCGGGGTCGGAGCGATACCGGGGTCTTCCTATGTCGGCGCACCACCAAACGCACGAAGATGTCGGCTCGGGAGATCAGAAGTGCCTGGGGACCAGCAACTGGGTCACTGTGGCAACTGCTTCTGCATCAAACATGCTACAGTTATGGGAAGAGCATACCCTCCGGTTTCATCAAACGTGGCAGACTGGGAAATCCCCAAACTAAATGGAGGTCTATAGTTGGGAAATTCGTTTATAAATAGTGGATTTTCCATTGCCATGTTTGATTACCAGAGGGTACAGAGGTTCTTAACTCATTGTATGGGCAGATATGATGAGATTGGATAATGATATGACCAACAATATGATATGGATTATGTCCAAACATTTGGAATTTTGGCTCCCTAATCTATGGCAATTTTAGTAGTGAACATTATGATAAGGAGTGCTCAGAAATTCAATCTGATCAATAGTGTCCAAAAATGGGTGGGGGATGGGCCCTTCAAATATATTGAATATCAGCAATTCTAATGGTGATGTTGGATGAAGAATTAGTGGATTTGGGGTAGATTCCAGTGACGTCCTGAGCTCCTCAATTCCTGGAGGCCTTGATTGGCCCCTCTGGCAATCTGACTTGAAGTATTTGGAAGAGGATTAAAAAAACCATTTCTGGGGGATCGTCCATTTGCCATGTTTGAAGCTCCACTAATCCGACTTGGCAGTAGGAATTCACAAACCACTGGACACCGTCCCTGAATCTTTGAGCGTCCAAGTTGTTCCGAACGTGTTTCTGCCGCAAACATCTCCATGACACTGAGGTGTTGACACGAAATTCGACCACACATTGATGTCAACCCCTCCAAAAAGTTGGCTAAACAAGTGGTTTCATATCACCCCCGGACAAGTAGACCCAGATCAACTAGCGGGAAAAACTCTCCAAACAGCGACAATAATATACAGTAGACATATCTTATATCTTTCTCATATATAGTTTATACGTATAACTACATTGTATGTATTAATATATATATATATATGTATATATATATAATTATATATATATAATTATATATATATGTAAGTTTTACATATCACATTCCATGAGAAGATGCCATCCCCAAGGTGCTACCATCGTCCCGCGATCTTGTCGCGCCTCGGCCATGGCGTCCACCGCGCCGGAGCCGGTGTGCCGATTGCGCTCCAGCTTCGGCAAGGACAAGATCCTGACCACGGGATCCAGGGGGCGTCACTGCGTCGTTGCGGGAAACACTGATGGTTTTGGTGGGAGGTGTAGATCACTGTTTGATGGAATATGATATAATATAGTATAAATGGAATGTAATATAATGTAATACAATACAATATGTCAATAGAATACACTAAAATACAATGATATAATATAATACAGTAGATTGTAGTATGCTCTGAGCCAAATATATGGATGAAACCATTCTAAACCAGCCAACAAGTGTCCGTAACTACCGGAAGAATTGGGAGATTTGTTGGGATGGAAGCTACTAGAACTGCGATAGTGGGGCGAAAATGCATGTCATCTGCTGCTTCAAATGCAGATCGTTGGCTACGTGTTGATGATCTCAACCGGTCTTTCTTGATTAAACATCGTTCAACGCAAAAACTTTTGGTCATCACTCATCACTTATTTGTGCTACAGTATATGGATGGTTTTATACATCGAGTCTGTCGCAAAATCCGCAAAACATCATATATACCCCAAATACACAACAAGAAATCAATCAATCAATCAATCAATCAATCAATCAGTCAGTCAGTCAGTCAGTCAGTCAGTCAAAGCAAATAAATAAACAAATAAATAGATAAATAAATCAACCAAATCCCGATCAACATTGCCATATATTTTCCAAATGAATCCAAATGGGTTCTTTGGCCCGTTATTGGTCATTGTTTTCCAGAATTGGTGGGACAATTTACAGAGAATCAACTACATTCCAGAAAAAGATAGACGAGCAAATTCCCGGAAAATAATACACAGTGACGAATGACTCCTCTATTAGAGCTATCTTTTTTTGGGGGGTTACTATATACTTTATACTGACTTAAGCAAAAACACATCTTAAAAACACACGGTTTTCAGTTCAGATTTTCGGTCGCAACAAACTCTGGCCCAACCTCTGGCCCGGAGTCGCCTTCGCAACTTGGGGCTCAGCTTGAAATGTTCCGAGGCCACTTTCCGCGCCTGCGGAATGCTGATGGAGTGGGGATCGGACATGTTTATACAGTGAGAAACTCAAATTTGAAAAAATGCAAAATGGAAACAAAAAACATGATGTTTGTCGGGTTTGAAGGAACAATACACAGCATTTTGCAGCCATTTGTTTAATATGTAGTCTTTTTGTTCTAAGGGTTGAGATGCCGAACATGCTGTATTGGTGGTGTTTTTGAAGGAAGGTATGCACCCAGCACCGACGATGCCGCGGCTTTTATATAGGCAAGCACAACAACAGACTGTAAGACTGCTATTTGAAGCTCAACTTGATGGTATGATGTGGTTCACATGTTTTGAAAGACAAAGCTGAAACTACAAATAAATGTCTTTAGGGCCCTTCTGAAGGTAAACCATGTGGCAAAGCATGTGCTGTTTAGATCTGCAGTGTTTTTGGAATGCAACTGTTCAAGCAATGTTTCACCACATTTCACCACCCCGGCATCTCAGATGCGGAGTCCCGCCTTTTCGGTGGTGCTGGCCAGGTAGACATCCCATGCCTCCACATCTCCAAACTCCATGTAAACAGCCTGAAACCACGGGTTGAAATCTGGAGATCCAGAAAGCATGGATTGGGAAAGGATTAATCATGGAGAATCCCAATTTTGAAGCCGTGACATCAGGAGATACTGCGTACTTCTACTAGGCATCCTGTTTCCAGGAAAAACTTGGGACTTGGGACCTTAACTATCTATAGTTTCTGTGGGTTATAAACCAGCTTACAACTGGGGACCACCTTGTAAGACGTATGAATCAAATCACCAATTGCTGCATATCTTCCTTGTGGGAAAGCAGCTTCTTGGATCAATGAACATCAGCCAACTGCCTCTCACACCTGGGTACTGTTCAAAAGCTTTGCACCAAAATGAATTCCAAATTTGGCCGTTGTGAGTTACAATCTGGAACTAGGGGGCTCAATATGCTTTAGCAGGGACCACTTTGTGAAACAGAGGCTCTGCGTGGACAATCAAAGTTATGACAATTTGTGAGGATCCACATCTGCCTACCTGCAACCAAAAGTCTAAGTAAAGAACACCGCTTTTACTGGATGTTGGAACGCCACATGCTTCCTGAATCCTTCGAACTTTTGCATCTCTGTATACATAATCATATAATTATATATATATATATGTATTCTACAGTTGGCTCTTTTTGATTGTTTTTGGGCTCAGTGTGAGTATATCAAAAATGAAAGTGGACATTCCGAAGTGAGAACATCTTGTAGATTGGGTGTTTCTATATCCCATGGAACCCCACCGGGCCACCGGTAGATCCACTGCGCCATGCGGCCTGCTCGATACACTTTGTCAAGCTGGCAAGCATCTCCTGGTGTCGCACACTTCACCCTGTCATCCAGAAAGGATCCTGGTTGGTCAATAAGGGGAGCCATTATGTCTCAGTTCCAAGCGGTTATAACAACTCATTCCGGGGGATGCAGTTGTGCTCGGAGCTTTCGACACTTCTGAGTATATATTCCACTGTGGTGTCTTCCCGGTGGACAAAATTGGCAATTCGTGGTTAAATTGGGGTTATTGTACTAACATAACATATTCTATATAACCGGTTCAGCGTGGACTATTGTACAGTAGTCCAATATCGAACCCCCATTATTCAATCAGGACTGGAATGATTTTCTGAGCTAGGTAAAGTACTAGATGGATGGTGAGTGGTGCAAGTCATAGAATACAGAATCCATGCAAGTGCAATCTGATCAAAAACGAGCACAGGGCAAGTATCCGCAAGTAATCATTTCTGCTTTCCCCAAAACAAGACATCGCAATTTATGAATGTATATGGTGAGTTCGTTTAAGAGGGCTCCATTTCGAGACTAGACCTGGATGGTCATCTTTACTTCTCATCTATATTTCCACCAGGATTTTCTTTCGGGTGCAACTCTGAGCCTTGCTCGAATGTAGCCAATGTAGCCACAAGACGACAGGTTTTGAAACTGGGGAATGGCTTGCCCAAAGCAAACGATCAACGAAGAGCCAAGTGGTTCCAAAATACCCTCATTCCATCCCAGTGTACTCGCAGGTTCACAGGGATTCCCTGGTGCCAATAATCTCAAGTTAATTTGTTTGTACAACCGACAATATTAAGCAACCAAAAAGGTATTTTCTGTGTGTGTTGGCCAGCTATCCTCACAGGTTCAGCTCGACAGGGCAAATATCAGAAGACATTGTTAGCCAGTGCCTGAAATAGATGCAACAGTCACTTCAACACTACATAGTTATTTGATGATGATGATTATGATGATGATAATGATGATGATGATGATGATGATGATGATGATGATGATGATGATGATGATGATGATGCTAAACAATGAGACAAAAATATATGATGATCACTGATCACCATTTTCTATCCATGTTTCCTTTGCAGCCCTGTCAGTTTACCGAGCTCATTAGCTCCGCAGAACGCAAGGCTCCTCATCCGGTGCGTCGGCCACCGGCCAATCATCATTGTCCTGGCAGACAAGAAGCCCTTGAGTGGATGGATAAGCCTGAGCTTTGTAATTGGTTTGTGTCTCAATTTTATACATATTATGTATGTAACAAAATCATGTACGTCTATATATATATATATATACACATGTATTATAATGATATAGATGTATGCATGTACATATTAAGTGGTAGAAATTGTATATCATGGGATGTGGTAGAACCCGTATATCATGGGGTTACCAATGGACAAGGCCACTGTGAAGGTGGACCATTGAGCTTCAACTTGTAGCAGCTGGGGGTACCATCCTGGACTGTCAGATAGCTAGTATCAGTCATTCTTGGGTTTGTCTGAATATCTCTATAGCGGAATAAAAAGCAGAAAGTTGGTGTCAAATGCAGAATGGTTTGTCTGTTATAGTATGATAAGTTATGTGTCAAATGATATATGTGCACAGGTATGACATAGCATGTAACAGGGTATCCCTATTTGGGAAGGTCCTATCGCTTTGTGAAATGATGTTAGTACAAATTCTGAAAACCAATGTACGTCCCTTACATGTTTCCCATTGCCACAGCTTTTGGGGTGGCTCATTAGGGTTTGTCTGAAAATCGAGGAAAAAATACAAAATGCTGATGTTTCATCATAATTTTCCCCTTTAAAAATTATCATTTCAGGGTTTTTTCAGGGTATGTATATCCCATTTTGCAGACATATCATTTTAGAATCTATGATCTGAAACCATCTTTATTTCGGGTCATGTATTTTGAACTTTTGAGCCATCGCCTATTCGTCATTGGATAGTAACAACGGATACTAAAAAATGACCCCAGCACCAACCAATCATCCGTGCTTGTTGCAAGTACAGTTGCATCCGCGTTTCATTTTGAAAACCTGCACGAGTGTTCCTTGAACACTTTTTTTCCGAGAGTTTCACCATGTGATTTATTAGGGCTGTACACAGGTATATGTACTCGGAGCGCAGTGAACGAATGCAAAGACCGATCGGCTTATCAACAAACGAACAGCAGACCGTGCAACCAAACTATCGCCGGCTTTACCCTGCAACGTAGAGGCATATAGAGGCAGTGCAGTTGTTATAACATGGCTGCTGGACTTAGATCCAGGCTACCCGGCACCAAACACATTGATTTGCTGGCCAGTCTATATGGCCAATTCCCTTGACTATCATTTACCTGCAATGATCAACCTAGATGGCATTGCCAAAAACATATGATAAGGCTTTCCATGGGTCTTCCTAGAACAGATATGCCAAATCTGATCAAATCTTACATGTTCATCGTTTTTCGATTCTTTTTTCATGTGGCTATGAGTCAAAACCCTGGTACCTTCTGCTCACCCCAAGTCATAGCTGGTATAGCTGGATGTTCATCCCATAAAAATTGATACATGCATAGGTTTTGACCCATCCCCAATTCACTATAATTAGTAAAACTACAGATAGTATAACTATGTATAACTACAGTATAACTATTGACAATAATTGATAGTATAACTATGGTATAACTATTGATAGCAATAGGTTTTGACCCCATCCCCATGTTTTTTCCATGGCTTTTCCGAAGGAGACGAGCGGAACCACCTCTCCATCAGACGGCGCCTCTCCAACCTCTCGCGTTCGAAGGTGGACGGCGACGATGGGTGCGGAACCCCAAGATGTCCTCGGTGCTACCGGCGGGTGGGGCCTTCCTAGTTACCTAAACGAAAATGGGTGGAAATTCATGGGGGATAAATGGCATATAAATGGCGATATCATATGATGTAACCAACTGACCAACTCAAGATAGCTGCTTTGGGGATATTTAAAAATATATGGGGATATATGGGGGATAATTTGGGATTTGGAAATCAAACTATTCCTGGTGGGGCCAGCTTGTACGATATACGTATCTTGTATATATCCAATCTTGATATCATTGCTGGAGTTTCTATCCCTTGTGGTCTTTTTTAAAGGGCTCACCATAAGCCATAAACCAAATGCATTCTCAAATCATTCAATCTACATTTCCCGCATGCTGGATACACCAATTCAGCATAACGTGTTGTTCATCACTGCTCAGCAAGTCCCAGAAATTGAGGAATGACTCCAATAGGGACATGACTTCTTTTGAAGGTAGTGCAGGCTTGAGAATCAACAGATTCTAAGCTCAGGCCCCTCAGGGGATGCCAATAGACTGAACCCAAATCACCATGTCACCAATCAAAGTTCAGTTCTTCACCGCAAAAAGCTGAATGATCTGAATGTGACATTTCCATGGAACAGGCTGATCAAATTGGGTCCCACTGCGAAACTTTAGGCAGACCACAAGGAGTTACATAGCATTCTGATCCCTTTATCGCGAACCCTGCCAACACAATTGGTGACACAATCGGAAGCTGTTCATTCAGGGATTGGTCTGACTTGCCCAACCCCTGCGATTGGATGTTTGAAGATAAGAATGACCAGCCGTGGTCCCAACCCCTTCTTTTGGGGACAAACATGTATAAGATTGCATTTGATATCCCATTGCTGATGTTTCAATCCCCATGGATGGGGCTTGAATGTCTTTTTGCCCAAAAATGGATGGTTTATAATGGAAAATCCATCTATAAATGGATGATTTGGGGATACCCCTATTTCAGGAAACCTCCATTTTTGATGATTTTTGGACAAACCCAACAGACTTCCTTCCACCGTATGTTGCTCGCAGCCACTTATTGGCATAGCTCAGGGCCCTCTTCTTCGCTTTGACGCTGGGCGTCATGAGCCGACCCAACCCCTGGCGGGACTTGCGCTTAAGTTTTCCCTTCAAGGTGATGCTAAGCCATCAAGGGTTCGAGGGATCTCAGCACGCTCCATGAAAAACTGGGCAGGAAATGGCAGGAAGAATGGGGTATATGGGTATGAGTCACAACACCCAATACCTGGTGTTCAATCCAAACAAGTTCTTTGTTGCGGGTGTTAGTTTGCCAACTCCGATGGAAATCATAGATATTGAATGATATTGACCCCCACATTGATCTTTGGGCCGCGAAATCCCTCCAACACGTAAGGGTGCAAGACCATTCCCATCCCCATCCACATCCCGCACCTCGTGAAAGGACAGGACTTCTTGTCCAGGTTTCCTCGCGAAGAAATGCGGCATGGTGCGTTTTCAAAAGACATGGGTATGGATCAAGAATTGGGTATGGCACAGGCTGTGGCACCTATATATATATATACACATATCATATATGCATGTATTATCATATATATATATACAAAACCTTGAAGTTTGACAACCCAAAAGAGTTTTCTGCAGCACTTCGGTGCTTTTTGTTTTTCAAGCAGCTGCCAGCAACTTCGGAACATCCCGCTGCAGCCGAAGCGACAAATGTGGATTCGTTTGGAGTAGGGGAGTGAAGTACCTGGTTTCAGCGCCGCGCGTAATCCACTGTGATCCGTTGTGTTGAATGGAAGTTCTGGGGTCGTAGATTGGTAGTAATATGATTGTTGGTTGTTACGGAATAATTTTCCCATGTACATATTATAAATATATATATATATATATCAATTCCAATGAATTGAGAGGATCATCTTTGCCAAGACTTCTTCCAGGAAGACACGAAAACATACGAAAACATGGGTCATGTTGGCCCGTTGGAAGAAAGCTTTCCCTATGAAACTGTGATAGCTAGTAGCTCATAATCATTAGCACTGTAAGAAAGGGGGTTCCTACACATCCGGACACACCTAATGAATAGATCTAAGTCTATCTACATCTATCAAAATCTCACATGTTTTAGAACACTCCAACATTATCATCCTTCTAATTTCGGGTTTGGATATCATGGATATCGGTCAGGTACTGCTGTCTTCAACAAACAGGCCCCCAAGCCTCCACTTGTTGTATCTGTACTCACCAAAGGTCATTTTGGGATGCCACGTAACATCTTTGGTGATGTTGGTCAGTGTGGTTGTCAAGAATTGTGCCACTATGTATATGTGTACGTGTAGATATGTATATTCATTATATATATGAATGTATAATTGTGTATATGTAATATAGTGACTTCCAAACACCTTCTGGAGAAAGTCATTTAGCTAGATTCCTGAATGTTTTGCAGCTGAACATCTACTTTTGAAATTCTTCCACCTGTTTTCCTCCACCAGCGGCACAAGTTGGACGAGATAGAGACGATCCTTGGGAGCTGATGAGTATCATCATCCCATGTCTAGCCTGGATAAGAGATATTTGAAAGTAGCCTGCCACAACTCGGGAGTGGCAGAGGATCAAAATTTGACATTGAGAGCCACACTAACTGGTCATCCGTAGTAATCGTATTTTGGCATCCGGTTCCGTGCTAGCCTATTTTGGAATCATTCTGACCGGTAGCCATTTGAGATCTAGATACCAGCGTCCATGTGGAGCTGCTCAGCCACTGGCTTCCCACGATTGATCACAATGGGCCATTCCATAAGACTCCGCAGAGGCAAGCCCCTCATTTGTGACACCAAATCTCCCTCATTTGTGACACCAAAACCCCCCTGGATTTCACTCATTTGTGACACCAAATCTCCCTCATTTGC
>BGPT01001915.1:0-37218 GCA_003297045.1 Symbiodinium sp. clade C Y103
AATCCATGATTTGGAAGGGGGCGTGTTTTTTTGAAAGGGGCGTACTTTCCCGAGAAGGCGGGTCTGACCTATTTTTGCAGGCCAAACCGGGTGTAGGTACAGATATATCCCCATAATAAACCCAAGAGTTCCCCTCTGGTAAACTAGCATAGCTCTGGAAAATCAGCATGTTCAATGGGAAAATCAACTAAATCCCCATTTTTTAATAGCTATGTAACAAATTACCAGAGGCTAACCAAAAAATGTGAGTCAACTTGGCTATCGGATATGGAAGCCTCCCAGCTGCGTGTAACTCTTGGGATCCAAGAGTCCCCCGGGTAGATGGGCCCGTGCTTCCGTAAGAACTTCTTGGCTTCTTCAAAGCCTGGTGTTTTTTTGTCACAACGGCAGAGCCCCCAAGCAATCAAATGTGGTTGGCTGGAAAATCCCTGGGCTAAACAATGGGAAAATCATGGGAAAATTGGGAAACATATGGTAAATCCATGGTGAATCACCCATAAACGGAGGTTTATCTGGAAAAAAACATCTATGAATGTCTGATTTTTTTCCGGCACGCCATTGTTTCATTACAGGAATGTAACAAGTGGCGATCATGGGGAACACCAAGAATGAACATGGGATATATTATATATTCTCTCAACAGTTTGAGAGGCCTCATCTGGGATACCCTGCACAGAAGAAAAAAAAAACTTAAAGAAACAAAAAAATACAAAAACAACATCTTTGGAAGACTTTTTCTGGGTAGTCTATAGATCCCCTTGTATTGGAGAACAATACATAAACCTACTGTGGGTGGAAAGAATCGTGCACCACTTGCAAACCTGGATAAGAGGGACCCTCGCGCTCCCTATTTAACATTGCAGGGTTGAAACCACGGCGAAGNNNCCCCACAACCAACATTGAACAGGGGGGTGCGGGGGTTCCACTCTGCCTATGCTACAGCTTTCTGCGCATACTGGTGCAGGATTTCTTCCATCCACCGTAGGGACCTGCCTTTATCAATCGTTGAGCAGTGAGTTTCGGAATCAAACCAGGTGCGAGATGGGTTGTTCAAGTCTTTTCCAAGGGCCGAGGCTTGAAATAACCGATAAGATGAAATATCCTTGAATCAGATGAAGATAGACAGATTTATCAGCATTTATTATGAGCCATTTCATTAATTCATATCCTCCCCCTTTTGATTAAGTAGAGATCTCCTTCACCAAGGTAGATGTCAAAGGGAATCTTCCCACATCCGTTGAATGATAATTCCAGTGGAATTCATCATCACATGTGAGCTGCACAATTTTTGATGTTTTTCCCCTCATCTTGACTATGTCATTCATGGGGCTTGACCATCAGGTCGCCAAAAAAAAAACGTGCGGCAACTACAGTTAATCCCCGTTCAACCGATCGCTGTGCACATTTTTTGAATTCCAAGTTGTTTGGTCACAAGCCACTGCCTTCACTGGATTGGCTAATGGGAAAATTTACAGGAAACCCCTATATATTTCATGGGAAAATCCATGGTTTCCGGTCAAGATTTTCCCTGAAACAAATCCAATGATCCCCGTGTTTCATGGCTTCCCCCTTCATATCCAAGGTGCTTAAGAGTCGACCACCCTTGGACGTAGCATGTTGCTCCGCTTTGCTCCAGGGTAAACTTTCCTTTGCCAAACGTGGGGCTGCCGAACAGGAGAGGGATTGGTGAAGATCCAGCCTCTAGGTTCTGGGATATAATCTAAGTACATTGTACACACACACATTTATATGTATATATATATATGAATCTGATTTACATATATCGTATATGGCTTATACAGATCTATATGACCTGGCTGGCAATAGGAAATAACTGAACTTGTGTATTTTGATCCTCTCTCTCTCTCTCTCGGGGTTTTGAGCACAAGATGTGACAACAAAATGCAACACGATGCAACAAGTGTTCAATCTTTCAGGCATCGGGAACGAAACCAACACGACTCCTCAGAAAAAAAATGCACACGTTTCTAGGCTGCAGTTGGAAATCCTGAAAGCTGTTCAACCAAAACTTCACTCGCAAGCTGCCTGTTTTTTTGGAGACATAGATGGAAAGAACAAAATCCCTTTCTCAGTACAGGTAATTCGCTACCCCCACTGTAGCTGCGGCAGTTCCACTCGTTCAAACCTCACTGCTCCCCATGATGATCTTTCTGTGGAACATTGCCATCTACAGGCCACATTGACATAGACCCTCCAAGTACCTGCAAGAAAGATGCATTTGTTTAAAGGTACTTGGAGGGTCTAAGTCTAGGTATAGCATTTTTATCCCATAACATCTATAACCACAATGTGGGGCCCCCTAGATAGCTAAGTTGGTTTATAAACCCCATTAACTATAGTTATAAATACCATAAACCATAGTGACATTGGAGTTAGAAACCAACTTAGCTATCGACCGGGGGCCCCACATTGCACATGTGTAAATCATCAATGGTCGATAGCTTCCAGGTAGCGGCCTCCAATCGATCCCACTTCACCTCCTTCCAAAGCACCACGCAATGCCTGCCCCGAGCAAAGCGGGTAGCCTTGGAATACTAAGAACACGATTTTTCCAACAGCTCATTTAAATACTTCTTGAGTGACATGAACATATGAACATGTCAAATAAAAGGTGAGAAGTCACAAGTAATTATATACACATGAGTGTGTCTCAAAATAGGGATATCCCCAAATATCCCCAAATGGCCATTCTAATAGGGAAAATTATGACAATCCATTGGAATTGGGGGTACCCTATTTTCAGACTAACCAACATTTAGCCATCAAATTACCTGCAAAATTAGAGGTAATATGAGGTACTTAGAGACGGGTGTGATCCGCTGGAGTCTGGTTGCTTCCTCTCGTTCCGGATCGAACTCTGAGAGTTCATCCCCGAGAATTTGCATCAAATGGTGGGGAATAAACACCGATTTTTTTTTGTTTTGGTCAACCCATTTCTCGGGTCCAATCATCAAAATGACCTGCTACCTAAAATGACCATCTGGATCATCCATGAGTTTCTGTGGTCAAATCTCTGGCGATTGGTTGCCGTTCTTAAATCCCAATTCTCTGGTTGTTTTCGAGTAGCTATATAACCGGTAGATAACCAGTAGATAACTCATAGAACCCAGTAACTCTACTGTTCGAGTCGGAGATCATGGCGACGCCAGGCCTCTGTTTACTTTCATCCTCTTCCAGTTGAGTCTCCTTCACCTTCATGCTTACCTGGCACCGGCCGATCTCGAATCGGCGATTTGCTGCGGATGTTCGGATGGAGTTGCAGGGGCCCACGGGACTATCCAACTGTTGTTTTTCAAAGAGGTTACTTGCTGATTACTTGCTGTTGTTAAATTCCTATTTGATCCTAGGGATTCTTTCTGTTGTAATCCCACTGTCCTGAATCAAACCCGATGCGGTGGTTGATATGGGAGATGTTTATAGAATTATTGAATTTTATAACGCGCAACGCCTTAGTTGAACTTCACCGCGCCGCAGTGCTGAACCCAAATTCAAACCCAAACCTGCCTTTGGTGCTGCCCCATATGTATCTAAGTTGGTTGAAATAGACCGGCTACGTAAGGTTTATGTTAGATATAACTACACTGCACCTACAAACCAAGCAACTTGTCATTGGGGGCACCTTTTTTTGGATTCCATGAGGTGGTCATAATTCACCCACATCCAATTGATTAAATTGCGTGAAGGTAAATTTTGAACCGTGAATCCACCCATTGAAAATTGGTCCCCTATGATATTTCCATATATTTCCCATTTCCCAGTATACCACTATCTTTTATATACCTTGGCTATAATATAATTTAATCCCCATGTTTTTCGGTTCAATGCGTTGAAAACGAAACAACCATGAGCTTGCCTTCTTTTCCACCTTGTCCGCCTTGCTGTCTGTCTCCTGGTGCCGGATCAGCTAGCTATCATGAATCAGAAATCAAACAATTCTACAAGGCGAAGACCCCAAAATAACTGACAAGGAAGTCACCGACCAAAGTCGGAAGTGGGGATTTGAGTGATACAAATCGGGGTTTCCTAAAATGGGGGTACCCCCAAATCATCCTTTTTAATAGGATTTTCCACTATAAACCATCCATTTTGGGGTACCTCCATTTATGGAAACCCCCAAATCACAACTGGCATTTTGTCCGTTTTCGCTGCTCCAACAAATCCCGGCCTTGTTTTCAGTTGCGACAGGCCTCGGCGAAGAGTCTTTTTGGTCCCGCCCTGCGCCTGAACAATCATCTTTTGTCTACAGTATCCCATTGGCCGTTTGGGCCACAAAAGAGCACCCAAAAATGGGAATATTTGTGGGAAACATGATGATACTTTCTAAAAGGCCTCAGTGTTTTCTCCTTTCACACATCCATAGCCATTTTCGCGGGATCAAAGTCCTGTGCCAGGGATTCAGACCCAACTCATTGCCAGTGAGTAAATCACAAACGTTGCTGAATTGCATCAGGTGTATCTTAACACCATTTGTTCTTAAAAAAAAACTACGTTTCAGCACTTGGTCCCCCCATGTGGTGGAAAAATAGTCTATGCTTTGTTTGTTTCAACCCCTGAAACCAATGAATATAATTCCAAACTTTTCAGACTTCAATTTCTATGGATTCTGTGTTCTTTCAATGAAATTCACTGTAAACCTCCAAATCTGATGGCGAAAAACCCCTTCACCCCATTGCCGAGCTACACAGAACCAGCCTTTTCGGCCTCACCATCGTCGCGAGGCCTGGAGCGTTGAAGCAGTTGAAGCATGAAACACGTGGAACATACCCTCTGGTAAACTAACATAACTATTGAAAATGGCCATTTATAGTGGATTTTCCCATTGAAAATTGTGATTTCCCATAGCAAACTGTTAGTTTGCCAGAGAGTAATTATGGGTTCATAATGGCTCATCTGGTTGTTTCTTCAGATTTGGGTACCCCCAAATCAATCCAAATCATGCATTTTTGTTTGGAATGTTCCATTATAAACCATCCAGCAATTGGATGCAATTGGGGTGCCCTCATTTATGGAACCTCAATATTATGCGATATCACGGGGATTTGTCATGGGTGTCATGGGATGATGATTCTTCAAAATAGCACCTGATAAATCTGTAGATAGTCTGTTGGTGTTTTTGATAGTGTGCGAACTGGAAACCATGGACCATTTTTATGGATGATTTTCCCAGCAGTAGCTATGGCACAAATTACCAGAGGCTACCCCCTGATGGCAAATAAGCCAATTAGATTCAAATTGGAGGTACCCCCTGATTTGTGTAGGGTCTATGAACAGCCTAAGTTTCAGGCACATTCCCAACAAAACCTTGAGTCGCTCCAGTTAAGGGTCCTGCGATTCCCAGTGCAGCAACATTGTCCGAAAAAAAACATGGTGAACACACTATTGTTCAATTTTTTTGGGTGCTATCTAAAGTTCAAGTAACCATGCAGCATGAAGGTCGGACACGTAAAATCATCATTTTGGCAACCAGTTTCAAATCATCTATTAAAATCCCATGAAATCACCATTTTAGTTGGATAAATCCCGTTAAAAAAAACATCGAAACTCATGATTTCGAGTTAGCAATTTTCACATATATGTTCATCCATTTTGCCAAGGGTTTTTTTGGCATGGTTTGGCTCATCTTCAGCACCCAGCAAACGGGGCGCCTCTTGGAGCGCGCTTCCGGCGCGGTCCCCGCGTCTTCATCGCCCTCGGGCATCCACAGCACTGCCTGGGAGTCGAAGGCACCAAGGCTCATCCGTAGAATGTGGGGCCAACGATAGCTTAGCCTTTGGTAAACTAACAGTTTGCTATTGAAAATGGGGAGTTTCAATAGTTATGTTAGTTTACCAGAGGGTAGTTGGTTTCGAACTCCAATTTTACTATGGTTTATGGTATTTATAACTATAGTCAATGGGGTTTATAAACCAACTTACATAACTGGGGGGCCCCACATTGTAGGGTGTTACTATGGTTAAATGCTTGCTAACCTACGGTTCATGGTCAATAATCCTGATGGTTACTGTAAATGGCTAGTATTTCATGATGGTTAATTATCCAATGGTTAATACCCTCTGGTTATTTAACATAGCCATAGAAAATCCACTATAAATGGAGGTTTTAATGGGAAAATTGCCATTTTCCATGGCTATGTTAAAGAACCAGAGGGTAAATGGTTCATGGAATGGTTGACCATCAATGAATCAATGGTTGACCATCAAATATAGAGACTATTAGGGATCATACCAGCCCAAAAGGTATCATTTGTTTATGGTTATATAACATAAATAGGATTGTCAAGTATCATGTTGGACTGAATAAGGATATGACAGATTAATATGTTAATATGTCACTACTTAATATCAATATCAAATATCAAACGGATCTTATCCAATAGTTAGTAATAATGTGGGCAAGCCAAGGCCATTAACCTACCATCTGCGGATAAACCTACCAAATGGGGATGTAACTTCTCACCCAAGTCAGTGGACTATGATGAAATGTATCGGTTAACCGCCCTATGGTGACGACCAGGGCATCACCATGACTTAAGAAACACCCATATGTGTATATGATTGGATATGTTCTTATATGTTCATAGTATATAATATGTTGATATATGTTGACTATACTTAGGGGTGCGATTGAGGTTCTTAATGGTGGGCAAATATGTTGATAACTAATGCTTAATTTCATGGCTGTCATTGGCCGTCGGTGTACAGGGCGGGCTCACTGGATTTGTTATGTGCTTTGTACCTTAGACAAGCTTGATCTTTTCCGTTTCATAAAATATCTTAGATCGGGGTATAGTATAGCGCATTTCACATGGTATAAAGCTATCTCTACCATGATTGTTGATGATGAAACCCATTTACTGACGGATGTTTGCTGATTTATAGACATATCATGACATATCCATTCGTAGTAGCCCCAAACATCCCTAAACAAATAGAACCATCATCAGTCACTGTTTCAACAGGCTTCTACTTTTCTGTCTTTTAAGGGTTGCCGCCCGGTAGTCAAACATGGCAATCGAAAACCGACTACTCATAGATGGTTTTCCCAATGAAACCTCCATTTAGAGGTGAGTTTGCATGATTAATTCCATTGCCACGTTTCATTCCCGGAGGTAAATCCATTCATTTCCCCATATAGGTATTCCATGTTCATTTCAGTATCATCCTTAACACAAAAACCTACTACATCTTGTGAAGGTTGCTATATAGATTGGGTTTATCACGTTGTAACCCAAACCATCAACCACCGTACGGTCCACCTCTGGCCCCTGCAGCCCTGCCTGTGCCATCATCTCCTGCAATGCCTCTGCGTCAAGCTGCAGTTGCGATGTGCCTGGCGGTTTTTTGGGCGCCGGGCTCGGGTCAAGGTCGCAACAATCTAGACCCTCCAAATACCCCAAAATATGGGAAAAGTACTGGAATTATGGAATGCAACCGCATTTTTACGGCTGTTTGGAAGTTCTACGTGTTTCTAGATAATTCTTGAAAAGCACGTATAAATGCAGATTCATGTTGGAAAATCAAAACACACTCTATCTCTCTTATTTGAAATTATGTATACAAAATTATACAAATATACAGTACATGATAGATTTTCCAGCTAGCCACAATTTAACTACCAGAAGACTGATGAAGGATGCATTTGAGGCGCTATTTTGGGTATTTCTCATTTTCTAACCTATGAGTTTCCAGGTGCAGGGGGGCTGAACATTAATTGAGCAGCTATTCGGGGGGGGGGGTACCATGGGTTACTAGGAGTTTTGACCCAAAACCTGTAACCTATACACCATATACTGGACTGAGACACTGGATTGATTGAAGAGAAAATTTAAAGGAAACCAGTTCTGTTCAAGGACCAAAAAGTAGATTCGAGAACTTCCTTTAATCGTGAAAATGAGCAAAGTCTGTGGGATGCCCCAGGAGATAAGAGTCTTGAAAATGAGTTTACCTTCTGGTTATTTAACGTAGCTATCGAAATCACAATGATTTCTCTCAGGTAAGTCATCATAAATCATGGGTAGATCGATAAATTGGCCTTTTTCCATAGCTATATGTTGAATAGCAAAATGGTCATTTTAGTAAGGCCATCAATTGAATAATTTCATCAACCATCCATTTTTCTGGGTAAATTATAATAATTCACTAATTTGAATTAAGGCCATTTGGGGATGATTCCCTATATTAACCATATATTCCAGGGCTCGGTCACAGTGAGGTCGTTATAATTTATTTCTCAGCCACCCAGCTGCCAAAGGTGGGCCTTGCTCGTGACACTTATCTCCCAGCTGCACCCAATCTGCTTCGCCGTTTTCACCTGGGGTCCGTTGGCTGATCTGATATGGGGCGAAGATGATGGGATAATGATGGGATGATGATGGGATATGATTTGAATGATGCAACCAACATGATGCATGGTGATTACAACATAAATGCAGGAACACACATCGACGAATTGATACGTCTTTGAAATGATGGTTGGTTGGTGATGATGCCAATATTGGGCATGATCATAGTCCATGAGTTGGGGACCACCTTCAACATTTTTTTTCGTTTTTTGGGGGGAATGGGCGGAAAGTTTTTCACGCAACTGGACTTCCCCTGACAGTGGTGATTTTGATATACAGCCTTTGATAGGGGGGTGCCTGGTAGTAGCAAATTCATTTCTTTGCTGAGGCAGTAGGAACTGCATTCTCATTTGCCTCAAAATCTAGTCCATTGCAATTGAGATTGCACCTACATACGTTGTACTTATACATCTATCTGTAGGGCTTCCAAAAGAGACAACACGAGGATGCTTTACTATACATGATGATCCCAAAATGCTTTGCAGGCTTCCAACAGTTCCATCGATGACTGGGGGTTGCTATATGTGTTTGTCCTTCAAACTCTCCCATCTGACTCTTTTTCTTTACCACCTGGTGATTTAACATAGCCATGGAAAATCTACCATTTATATTATAGATGATTTTCCCAGCTAGAAACCTCCATTTAGTTCGTGGATTTTCCATGGATACCTTAGTCACAACCAGAGGGCAAAAAGCTCTGACTCTCGGTATTGGGTGCAGCATCAAGTTGGCTTCATCCCCCAGCCGCAGCCCATGCTGTTTTTAGTCCCTGGGAGGTATCCAGGGGACGGGCTCCATCCAAAGCGCCGTCCATCCCCATCCCCAGTCGCCAAGTAACAAAGGACTGCGGCCCATTGGTCTTCCTTTGGAAAGATTGGCCCACGTGTCCTTGGACACCAGGCAGCATGATGCTGGGTAAATCATCGAACTAGATGGGTCGTTACTGGGTAGTTTTCCATATTTTCCATATGTTTGAAATTACCGGAAGGCATATATATATATATATATATAGATATATATATATATATAATGAGCCCTGGCAAGTTGTAGGATTCCCAAGCTGAAGACGGTCAAGCTAATGATTCAATTGATGCCGAACGAAAAAACTTCAGCAGTTCACACAGGACTGATTGGTCCTCTTCAGTGCTAAGACACATTGAACATTGTCATGTTTCATGGTTATACGATGTCATACGAAGGAGATGTGACCGAGAATGTATGATGATTTGAGTGTGTCTGGAAACGGTGGGCAACCCGCAGAAAGTCATCAAATACTTAAAGTTGCCTTTGATCCGTTTTAATCATCTCATTCCGAGCCATTCGATTAGATTCCTTGATGTTGACCCTCTTGGTTAATTCCATTAAGGCGGGTCCATTTTGAGGGCACGGTCTGACTTTTTCAGGCTAAACCCAATTGATCAGCCCGGGTGTGCTAGTCCAAGTATATCAAGTCGCATCAAGTCATGCCAGAATTGTGTCAATGCCATAGTTTTCACTTCCAATATTGGTTTCCTCTTTCGATTTTCCCTTGAACCAATTCTAGGAAACCACAGATTGGTATTGAATCAGCCACTATTCCACTATCTGCATAGAGCACTTGCTGCATTCCTTCCATCCATCTGTTCCTGGCCATGCAACTTGACGAAGGATTGAGCTTCTCGCAGGGTCATCAATCCTGATGCCATCCACATGGCTTACCTCTGGTAAGTTGTTACATAGCTATTGAAAATGACCATTTATAGTTGATTTTCCCAGTAAACATGGTGATTTTCCATAGCTATGTTAGTTTACCAGAGGGTACCCTTCGGTGGCACATAACCTGATAAGTTCTTTGATTCCATGGAACTTTTTGCATAAGAGCCTCCAAAAATTGGGCGGACACTCATCCCAGTTTCTCGTATCATAAAGGGACCCATCTGTATGATGTCACGTTTCATAATGGGTTGTTTATCAAGTTTTTAAGAACTTTGGATAGCATCCATGCCCAGAGCACATATTCGAAAATCAACAACTTCACGTGGACACCTGGCAGTCTGCAGCCACCACAAGGTAACCAGGCGGTTAAAACAACATCGGAACTCATAAGGCATCTCAGAAAAGTATGCAGAAACAATTGAAGCAATTCGATACATATGACACCACAATATTCATGTAGATGGATAGATATGATAAACAGCAACGTAGAAAAAAACAAATTAGTTAACTGCATAGTTAGTTAGATCCATACAGATTTCTTGACCCTCAAGTTGTGCCTTTGAGAAAACCGTTCCAGGCAAGGCTCTGCCACCCATCTTCTTGGCAAAGTCTTCCTTGGCATCGACCAGGCCGGATATGGCCGGTAGGGCGGTAGAAAGATCTCCTCTAAAAAAAAGTGGCAACACCTGACCTCAAAATAGAACGTGGAAAAATCAAATCCTTAAGAAGCTGTTTGTTTTTCTATATTTATGCTTGTTTTTTTTGGGGTTCTTCCTGCATGTGGTTCCTCAGAAACTAGTCTAGGACGATTTCAAGCCTCTTTTAAATGCTCCAAGTCTTCTATTGCAAGTTGGTGAATGCTTCCGGCATTGGTTCAGGCCAATCAGTTTGGTACTACGTTAACAATTCTGAGCTATGAATAGATGTATATACATATATATACATATTGTCATCCTCAAATAGATGGAAAAGAAAAACATCATCAATTAAGTAGGGACTCACAGTTCCATCTATTTGTTGATGACCGATGACATCCGATGACTATCTATCTATCTATCTATCAATCTATCAATCAATCTATCTATCTATATATATACTGTATTTAAAAAATATAGATAACATTATATATATATATAATATATTTGTGTGCCCCATTCATGGGAAATCTTAACTATGTTGATCAATTACACTTATGAACAAAACCAGGTTTAGAGCGTAATTTGGTCAATAAGGGGAAGACCGAGCATCAGTTGTGAACCTGAGAATCTTACCAAACATCCTGATCAAAATATTCACAAAACATAGTGAAACACTGCTTTCAGGAGATGATTCCTTGAATCACTCAATTCAATGGGAACATGTTTGGTCACAAAACGGTGGATATGGTTTCCCGTAAACATTTCCTTTGATCAACAAAGACACTAAACCCATCACAAGCCATCGACCAACGTCAACCAGCAAGTGGTCGACTGCGGGGTACCATCCTGTAATCAAACCTTGCACATCTTTGAATCCCTACCAATTAGTACATCTTTGATCATCTTTGTAGGTTATTTTGCACCTTCCAGCTGGGGATTCTCCAGCTAGCTACGTTTGATTGCCATTGGGTACTTGCAATGTAGATGGGCAGGAAACAGATTAGACCGTACATGGTTAAACGCAAACTGTATGGTTTGAGTATTGGAATGTGTTGGAATTTCTGTAGTCCTGTTTCGCTGGAGGAATGCCCGTCTTATTCAGCTTTGTCAGAGCGTCACGTGTTTGGGGTGAAGCAATCCAGTTGCTACCCATAGATCGTAACTCCTAACTACATCCTCATACCTGCTGGTGTATATGACCATTTCTTTTCCATGTGTTACGCTAGATTCACAGTTTGTCACCTCTTTCCTGCCCACCAGTTTGATGTTTCAATGCAAAATTCAGTTGGATCATCCAAGTATGAGTCAATACGGTACCACTTGGCCCACAAAATTGGCGATCTTTTGTACATGATGCTTGACCTCTACTGATATTGTCCACCCAAAACATGCCAACCCTTCCGATATTGTTGTGAAATATCCCAGGTGACCCAAAAGTGAAGAGACAATATCATCCAGGAATCAAACATAGTCAAACATTGATATGGCAAACCCTTCGAAGACAGGTTTTCCATACCGTTTCGTTGATCGATTTGTTACTTTACTGCACCGTCGACCGGCCACCTTCTGTGCCGACATGTCTCAGAGGCCTTCCATGTCAACGAAAACGAATTCCTGCGAGGCTCAGACTGCACGGAGCACCTCTAAGGACCATAGAAGTGACGGAAATCCCAAGGTTTTTACATCTTTTCAGCATCGATTGAAGTGGGAAAACCAATGCCATGGCTTGGAATGGTGAACATAGCACCTATAAAAATGGTGATTTTGAGGGTTTATGATTGTTTTACCCATCTATAAGTGGATAATGAAAGGATAATAACAGAGAATGAACAACAGTGCTAGGTTAAGGACAGAACTGGAGGCTTGTGACAGGTTCTGTTACATTTTCCATCCAAAAGCGATTGGTATTTAGTGTTCAAGGGGTGTACTGTGAATGGATAAATTCTACCAACCCGAAATAAGAATTGGATGGATTCTGTGGACTCGATAATTACATATAATTACTTGATTGATGCATAGGGGTTTGTCTAAATATGATGAAAAGACGGTACCACACAATTTCATACAATTTCTTTGAATTTAGGATTTACCATCATTGTCTGCATTGTTTAATAATGGCCATTTGGGGGTATCCACCATGTCCACACCCAAATCACTGCACATTGTTCCCTGACCCCGTGAGGTGACAAGGAGGTCATATTTCATTCATCCGGATACACAAGCGCCCACACACATACATATATTAAAAACATAGTGTGTATACGGTTTTGTCTGAAAATAGGGTACCCCAAACTCAATGCTTTGTCATCATTTTCTCTATCAAACATTGCATAACTTGTGGATGATATACCCCATTTGCAGACCCAAGTTATCCCAAGTTCACAGAATTGATATCACCATTACGTTCCATATTATACCCTCTGGTAATGTGTTACATAGCTATTGAAAATGGCCATAGAAATAATTATATAGTTGATTTTCCCATTAAAATTGATGCTTTTCCATAGTTATGCTAGTTTACCAGAGGGTAACCCATCCTTAGCCATCTAATATGTGGGGTACCCCATGGGTACCAAAACGGTGCCTCGTCCAACGAGGAGCCCTGGATTCACGGCTGGCCGAATCATCCAGCTCCTGGGAGATGTCACCCGCGGGCGCAAATCGCGCTGGCCATTTTTTAAGGCACCGATCTATTGGACATTGTGGGGCCGCTACGTTGGTTTATAACTAGCTGATGTATGGTTTATGATATCTATAGATAATGGGGGTTATAGACCAACTTATAACTAAGGGGCCCCGCATTGGACCTATCATTTTCTAAGGCTGTTTTTTGAGAACTATGTAAGGGAATATCCCCACCCAATATGGCATTGTATGATCCAATATGACCCAATACTAAGCTTAATTTGGTCAGGGTGGGGCAATACTCAACCCAGGATAATTATATGAATCCCAGGGCAGTTTAATTCAATCTACTGGGTATCACCATTGTAGTAGCAAATTCTTATTTGGAGGGATACCCCCCGATTGGTGACACAGGATTTTTTTAAATCTGGGGTTGCAATATGTTGCGATTATGGAGTCCACTTTGTCGACCCACATGTAACCAAAGAATCTAAGACTGGAAATGCTTGGCCTGAAAGCCAACATGTTTTGTTTGGAACAAAAAGGTTTGGTTCATAGGCCTGTTTGACTGTTTACACACCCACATATATATATATATAACATAAATCCCACTTGATCTACTTGTAAAAGCAACTTAGCGAAATACGGGGGCACCACCTTGTTTAGAACTGGGGGTGTTCAAGTTCTTTGGTTCCATGCTGACTTTCAAGGGCCAATCCCATCCCCTTCATCAAGGGGAATTTGATATCAGAGCTATGAGAGCTAATGGTGACTTCCCAAGTTTTTTGTTGCTTAAACCATGGGAAGAACCACATTCTTGATGCCCAGTAACGGATTTGGAGCAGTGTGGAAAATCCACCATCTATAGATCATGTTCAGAAGGTGCCTCCATGAGATTTCCATAATATGGTTTTGTGAACTTACTAGAGGATCAAGCCAAAAGGTAAACAATTGTGACTACTTGTGATGGTCATGAAAGTCACAATTTGAGCAGAATCCCCTAGAGCATCCTAGCACACTATAGTGATTATGGTCAAAAAATGTCAAGAAATTGGAGTCACCATCTGTGAATTTCACGCAACCATGGAAAATCACCATTTTTGATAGATAAAGCATCATAAATCATCCATATGTGTGCCATTTTCCATAGCTAAAAAAACCCAGTCCGGGTCCATCAATCCCCAAACAGATTTCACCCGTGCCTCGTCCGGCAAGACTTTCGAGGAGGCACGACCCATGGCTTCGGTGGATCGAGGAGGCTGGACTTCTGGTTGATGTGCTGGATCATTCCTGGTGTGTTTTTTTCCCGGCTGAAAGTCTCGTTGACAGTGTGACTTCAAATGGTTTGAGAATTGAATTTCACATGTTGATGGAAATCCTGGGTGAAACTGTATGAAACTGATTGCAGATCTGCTAGATTGAGGTGCTTTTTGCATCGCAAGAACTTGGGTAAATTTCAAGAGTCTGCAGACGGCGCGGACGAGCAAACGAGCAAACTGAGTTGGGTCTTGCATTAATGGGCCTGTGCTACATGTAGTGGAGCTGTTCTCACGATCCAAACCAACTCTGTGCTACATCCAGTGATGCACTGTGATTGGCTGTAGCACCTTCTGTATCTGGCAATATCTAATTACATGATATTACATGTAACTAGGTCCACCGCTCATAGGCGGCCGTGGTGTAAAGTAGGAATTTTAATGATTTCATTTTGTTTGAATCACGCAATTACAGGGGTTTTAGGGATANGTAACTAGGTCCACCGCTCATAGGCGGCCGTGGTGTAAAGTAGGAATTTTAATGATTTCATTTTGTTTGAATCACGCAATTACAGGGGTTTTAGGGATAGTGTTTGATTTCACATGTTTTATGCCCGTTTACAGTGGGGAAATATTGTCATGATAGAAACCAGTGGAACTGCGAAGAAAATCTTTCATTTTTNGGGATAGTGTTTGATTTCACATGTTTTATGCCCGTTTACAGTGGGGAAATATTGTCATGATAGAAACCAGTGGAACTGCGAAGAAAATCTTTCATTTTTCCCCCCCCAACTAAGGGCTTCATTCATCAATCTGGCTGAAATCTTTATTTTGTGCATCTTGATCATCATCATTAGCAACATCATGATCACTATCATCATCATCATCATCATCATCATCACCATCATCATCATCATCACCATCATCATCATCATTATCATCATCATCATCATTATCATCATCTTCAACAACNATCATCATCATCACCATCATCATCATCATTATCATCATCATCATCATTATCATCATCTTCAACAACATCATCATCATCATCATGATTAATTATCATCATCTTCATCAAAATCATCAGCATCATCATCACCAAGGTGTCATCTGTGCAATGGGTGCCATCTGTGCGCACTTTCAATTTTTCCATCTCCTCTCAGTTCAACNTTCATCAAAATCATCAGCATCATCATCACCAAGGTGTCATCTGTGCAATGGGTGCCATCTGTGCGCACTTTCAATTTTTCCATCTCCTCTCAGTTCAACGTAGCATCAAAAAAGTTCTCAAGATCTGCGAATAATATGTACAACGTAACATCAANTGGCACGGCGAGAAACACAAAAATGCTGTAAAAACCAATGCAAAACTATCAAAAATCAGCAAAACGCCACGGCCATCTGTGGGCGGTGGTCCAACTACTGGTTTCAGAGGATCTTGAATGATTTTGAGCCTACTGCTCAATGGCTAAGGATCCATATATTGCTGAAACAGGGCAATTCATGGGATGCTGTCTGGAGGACCAGCAAGGGCTTGATCTTGACGATCTAATGTTTGGGGGGTCACCTGACTGGCTGCAATGAGATGATCAGCCTTCCCACACTGGCACTATGATCGATCTCATATCGATCTCACAGTGTCAAGATCAGCAATTTCCCAACTGATCCATGTCGGACCCTGCCCCTGAGAATGTCGGACATGTCATGTCACCATGACCACGTGCCAAATGAGTCCCATGGCCGGCGGGTGGGCCGTGATGCGCTGAAAAATGGCTGCAGCCAAGGACATGTTTGAGGTGGTATGGCGGGGATTTGGCCACCAAGAATTGGCATATCACATGATATCATTAACAAACCTATGGGCTATCATCGCAAGGGATATGATTGTAATCTCATGGTGGGATTCCGGGAGCAATTTTCGGTCCAAAATGCAAGACACCCAAATCCACAGATCCATTAGTTCGGTGTAGTTTGGCATTTAATATTCTATGGTACAGTAACATAGCTACAGAAAATCTCCATCTATATAAACAAGTCAATCAACTGTAAATGGTCCACTTTCCACAACTATGTTTACCAAAGGGTAAGCCATCCAATTTTGGGTTTAAACCATCCACTATGAGCACTGGCGGGCCACCACCGCATCCCCAAACCTGCCCTCTGGTTGATACCTCCACACCCCCAAATGGGTCTATGTATCAATGGTGGGTAATCCCTTCCGCAGATCAAATTCCCATAGAAGCCATGCCTTTGCACTGGACCTATTCATGACTTGGGGCACTTTAGATATTGTTGGATTCTTATGTTAGGATTTGTTAGAGGGATGGAGGGATTATAGACTTAAATCAGCACTTCTTCCTTACAATTATAAGGGGATGAAATGGGGGATGGGATTACTTGCGTTACTACTTCATCTACTTCTTTCTGGAATGAAAACATCAACCAGCAGCAGCCACCTGGGCACTGCTCAAATGACATGGGTTGCTTTTGCTTAAAAAATCTTCACGGGAAACCGTGTTCAGTACCCAGCACAGAAAAGAGAGGGTTCCCGGTTTCAATTTCCCCGGAACCAACTCTGGGAAAGAAAAACACTGTAAACAGCACATAATTGGATTTGCACAAAGAACAACATGAATAACAGTATCATTTGCGTGATTGCATGAGAACAAAACTACTTTCATGATGTTTCATGTTCTACTAGATTCCATTTCGCTTTCCATCATCCATATAAATCCGTAAACAAACAGAGTGTACCCAACAAATGGCCAAGCAACAATGGTACTTGGACCATCTTGGACCAAAAAACATCTCTGAAACTGACCCCGCCACAGAGTTTCACCATGGATCTATGTTTTTCTCTCGTCCTGCTCCTGAGGCTCCGCCCTTTGGGCCAGCCCCTAGTGAGACTGGGCACGCAGCCAGGTTTCGGGTGCTAAGATGGAGAGCACAGCGATTTCTGGCCAACTACCCCTCGGAAAAGGATGGAAATGGTCGATGTTTTTGTTGTGCCGATCTTTTTGCGCAGCATCTTTTGTTTCAAACACGCAGCGGCTACAGAGGTCTTGTCATTGTCTTTCACAGCTGATCCTTCTTCAAAGCACCCGAGACTTCCCTTTTTTTTAATCCCCTGAAAGTTCCGCCCCGGAGACTTGGATGATCATCCCATCGGAACGATTCTGTCAAGTTCCCATCACATTGTTCAGAGTAAATGTCAACAGCCACGGTTCCCCATCACTTAAGAAAGACTTACTGGCCCCGAAACTCGATGTATGTCCCCTGTTGGCCATATTCAATGGGCCATGCTAGAGGTGTTGATACATATGCGGCCTTGTTCAAACAAAGCCTAGTTGTGATATTTGTCATCCCATATCATGCCCACTATCACATCACATGGCCAATCCTAGGTACTCTGCGTGTTCTACAAAGCTGGCACATGAATATAGCCCCATCAAAATAGCAAAGATTGAATTGCATTAAATTTTAAATCCAGTTACTTGACCAGGCTATATCACAACATCAACTATAGCCACACTTTTTCTTTGTGAAATCCCTATTTTAAACCCAGTGGGACGCCCCAAAGATGGAAGCCTTCATGGTTGACCCAAAGCATTCCTCACAACCAGAAATGACCTTTAGAGCCATGATCAACCATAGGATCAATATGTTCCATTCATTGCATATTAATAATCACCGATTCATTCAAATTCATTCCCACCATTTTTTGGCTAACAACATCTTAAACCTCCATTGTTCATGGTCAATTTCACCAGTGTACTGGGACCACAGGATCCTCCAAGTTCGCTTCCCCGCGCTACGCCGCGCCATGCTACGCCATGCTACGCCGCTCTCCTGATCCGTGTGGACAGCGCTCGCGCATGCGTGCGGCGCACGTCTTCCAGGGTGCGGTGCTGCCGTACCACCTGATGAGAGGCAGGTGACACGTGATCATCTCCTCATGTTGGATTTAACTGATTTAACATGAACATGAACATGTGTTTCCTTATAATGCTACAATCCCAATATTGTTTGATCATTGAAATTCGCTGTTCACCAGAGATGTCTTTTTCCCAAACATGGACTCACCATGATTCACTGGCCTTCATAGCAACCCTAGCATAGCAAAAAAACATGATAGACGAAATTGACTGAAAGTTCAGATTCTGAACATGTCTGAAACTCAAAAACCTAGTGAACTATATGACTACATGTCTACCATACTAGAAAAACCCAACTTCGCGGACGAAAATCAACGATTACCAGGTGATTACCAACTATAAATCCCAAATTTCTGCGGGTTGGATCAGTGAAATCTATGGCTAAATCGGCTACCCTCTAATTTAACATAGCTATTGAACATTACCATTTATAGTGGATTTTCCCATTAAAAATTGTGATTTTCCATAGCAAACTGTTAGGTTACCAGAGGGTAAATCCCCATGAATTCACCATTTCTCCCCTTCAAAATCCCGTTGTTTTTTTCGTCAAACCTTGGGAGAGCACCGGGACCGGGGTTTCCGTCCCGAACAACTGAGCTTCGAGACGGACTGCAGCTCTTTGGCCTTGTGCAAGGCAGTTTCTGAGCCATGGGAAAGATCCGATGAATGAGATGATACCCTCTGGTATTGCCTAACAGTTTGCGAAATGGACAATCACAATTTTTGATGGGAAGATCACCATTTTTCATGGGAACATCACCATTTTTCATGGGAAAATCAACTATTTCTATGGCGATTTTCAATAGCAAACTGTTAAATTACCAGAGGGTCACTTGGATCTGCTCAAGGACCCCCCAAAAAATAACAACCATATTCCCTATAGATTCCCCAAGTAGTGGAAAAATCCCATTTGGGAAATAAACAAAAATCACCTTAAACAAAGCCATGATGTCTACCATATCAATGAATTTCAACGGGAGATCATGGTCATTCACATAATGGTATTGATCGGATTGGTCTATGATGATGGTTTATTATGGAAACCATGGAGATACAATGGGAATATGAATCAAGGGGATATATCATGGATTAGTATATCATGGAACATATTATGGGAATCTAATGGGATATAATGGGAAATAGATGAATCCTCAATAGCTGGATAGTTTATTTGCTGGAAAATCTGGATTTACAATGATTTGCAATGGATGATTTAGAGGTACCATATTTTCAGACAAACCTCCATATATGGTTTATGGCCATTCATCCCATAATGGGATTGTAATGGGATTTTTCCATGATCTGATCACCCACAATGATTTCGTGTGTAACGGTGTCACTCAGTGGGATAAACGTTCTTTACCCTCTGGTAAACTAAGATAGCTATTGAAAATGGCCCATTGATAGTTGTTTTACCTATAAAAAAAGAGGATTTTCCATAGTTATGTTCGTTTACCACCCAGATGCTCCATGTATGGAATATTTTCCAACATGCACCCTAAAAATTACCCAAATGTAGGTAAATATACCATACATGGAGCATATGGGCCAGAGGGTAAACGGCATTTAATTTCATGTCTTCAACCACCCCAAAAAGGCTCATCTCATAGAAATCTCTCTGGCTCATCCGAGGATGATGGCCCACCACGGGAAGTTTCCAGTTTCACCGCAACAGAGGTAGGAAAAACATGGCCCACATGGCAAAGAAAAACATCCCCCTTTACAGTCATTGGATTGGTTAATGGGAAAATTTACAGGAAACCATGGGTTTTCCCATGAAATATAGAGGTTTCCTGCAAATTTTCCCATTAACCAATCCAATGATACAAACGATTTTCGCATTGAAAAGCCTACAAGAAATTAAGGAATTCCCCACAACAAGTTCATGCTTGACTACTAGAGGGCAATTCGAAAGTGTCTTAGGCAACCACCAGCCGCGCTGAGTGTCCCTACCCAGTATCGCCAAGAGCCGTTCAGTCTCAGTTCACATGCCACAGCCTGTGATTGACTGAGAGTTGAGGCTGTGGTTTGCAACAGATCCATGCTGGCTAAAGCCAAGGTTTATACTACCAACTGGACCGCTCTCTAAACCCAAACCCAGGATTTCAATCTTAACATTCAACACTTTTCCAGTAACTATACCCAAGGTATAAATAAGTTTTTCTCAGTTCCAGGGACTGAGACTGCCATTTCTTCATTTTGGATGAAGGGTGGCCCGCTTTCGGCTGCCTTCTTCTTAGGCCCCCCCACGGGCACAATTTGCCCTGGTTTTTTGTATCTTTTAACATCCATATCCCTTTGGTGGGTCTCAATTTTGAGAGCTAAAAAAACATACGTTGGAAAGATACATCGGGCTGAATTTCCCGGATTCAGTACAAGTCCTGAAAAAAAATCATGTAAAAATCCCAGTGATTCTTTGAAAAATAATCCCAACTGATGGGGTTCCTCCGCCAATTTTGTGAGTTTCATCCATGTAGGGCCGGTGTCCGTCTCACGATCCGGCCAATCTTGGATGCTCTGAAAACGTATGGATGGCATGATGACTAGAACATATACCGAGTCATTCCATATCCATCCATTTGGTTGGCCAAGTTCATATCCCAGTTCTCCCAGTTCACATTTCATTATTCATAGTTCACATTCCGATTTTTGCTTTAATTTTACCGCCATTAAAATCCCATGAATCTCAAATGCATTTTCTTATATCCCGGTGTTGTATTCCTGTTATATCACCCAAAGTGTTCGTTAAGCCACCCAAATTCGGGCTAATCTCAATTTCATCTCATTGGTAGCAACAAAGCAACTATATCAGCCATACGCCCAATTCTTCTCAATCGAATCCCCATTTGACAAAAAAATGATTTTAAACGCATAAACAATCATTGCCGATTTTTTGTTATGAATTCAATATTATTTCATAATTTTTCCTAGTTAAATAAACATAGTAAAACTGTCAATTAAAGTTAATACTGTGGATGGTTGCGAAACCCTGCGCCATCTGCATGGTTGACACTCTAATTTGATAAACCACAACAGCAACTGGCGCAGGATTTTACAGTCAGTCATCCATTGTATTAAGCCCAATTTCGATTGGTTAATTAATGGTTTACCCCACGGGTAAACCACCACATTTCGCCGCTGCCTCCGGATCGGTGACATAGCGTCGAGCCAGGTCCAGAAGACTCTCGTGCCTAGAACGAACGCCCTCCACGATGAATGGAAAAACATCATGTTTTAATGGTGAATCAATGCACGAAGATAATCCAGACATGTCGATTTAATGATGATTTAATATGATTTAATGGCAATTTAATGGTGATTTAATGGGATTCAGTTCCCAAATAAGTGACACAAACACGTATACAACGAGAAAACCTGAGACCATTGCAGCATCGCTGATGTTGCCCGGCAAAGCAAGACTGGGCACATGCCAACCCAAAAGCATCTGTTCCGATTGCCAAAGGTTTGCCGGTTTGCCAATGTTTTAAGGTGAACACTCTAACGTTTGACGGTTAAACACCCTTCACCAGTCATTCCCACTCGTTTGTTGGCTACATTGAAGTGTTTGTGGCTAACAGTTCGGCAACAATGTTCGCAGGTGAAAGCACACATCTACCTAACCAAGTTTTTATCAACAACAATATTGGTTGGGGGTAAGACAATCATGATTATATATACCCTCTAGTAAACAAACATAACTATTGAAATTCACCATCTTTAATAAGTAAATCAACAGCAAATGGCCATGGTTTCACTAGCTATATTAAATTATCAGAGGGTAATCACGTTTGCGGGTAAAAACTCCGAAAATCCACACCTTGATGGTGGTTAAAACATGTCAACATATCTCAAAATCACACCACGTTGTGAAAAGAAATCCTTCTATTTTTCACTGGTTGGTTGAGAACGGAATTGAACACTCATGGATTATGATTCAATTGCCAACAGAAAGGCTAGTCTCATCCCAAACTAATCATCAACCAACCATCAGTTATCAATATTAATCCATCATATCCCATATGTTTCATGCTTAAACCTCTTGATTCGATGGTTACAGTAAATCCATTTAAATCGCATGAAAAATATAGGTTCTTAACACTTCCTGGATATGAACTTGGATCTGCTGAAGGATTGATGGCCATCCACCAATCTATGGGTATAAAATTTTCAACTTTCGACTATGGCACGTATGGGGGTTACAGTGGGGTTACACTATCCAAAACAAGGGAATTATCACAAGCCATGATTGGAAATTCTAGTAACCAGCCAGTGAAACAAATGAGATGGCTTTCAATATTGGCAATTTTAAACGAATTACTTTAAAGCTATATATCATATGTATCCAAATCATATATCGGTAGGCTTTCATGGAATCCTATATATATATAATTATATACATACATATTTCTGATTGTGATACGCCCGAACCATTTGTTTTCAAATGGAGGGTCCAACCCATGGGGAAAGAAACCCCCACTTCTCATCCATTTTTTGGGGATGTTGCATCCCAAACCTCCAATCTCGCCAGGTGACGTACCCCGCCGGTGACTGGACACACCGGCCTTCGCTCAACGGCAGGTGTGTTGAAGCCGGACCAACGGAAGGCCGCTTGGAATCGAACTCAGATGAGGAATACCCTCTGGTAAACTAACATAGCTATTGAAAATTGCCATTTATAGTGGATTTTCCCATTAAAAATGGTGATTGTCCATAGCTATGTTAAATTACCAGAGGGTAGACCCTATCATCAATATAGTCTAGCTGATTAAAGAAGAACATGATGATAAGCGTTGAACAATAACAAAGAACCATAACCATTAATCATCAAACCTAATATAGCTTATAACTTATAACTTATAACATCAAAAAAAGTATAAATGAATCAGTTAACAAAGTATTACCCTCTGGTAGATTCACCCTGGCAGTCATCGGGATTGGAAGATGAGTTTCCTCCAAAAATAGCTATTCTCATGGCCTATGTTAATATAGAAAAGTATTACCCTTCAAGCTGGGTCTATAAGATTTACAGTAATACCAAATATTGTCATGTATGAGTACATATAAGTAATACCAGAAGGTCTAAAATCATATCTCATGTATAAAAAAATACATCTTCAAGGTGCATTTGCAACGCCACCGCCCCGGTCGCGCCTCGGTGATGTTGTTGAAGTAGCCACTTGTGAGGCGCCCTTCATAGCCCAAGGCTTTTCCCTTGACCTGCACCGCGCCAGCGCGGTAAGCGCCACGTGTACCCTCCGGTGGAAAATCCCCAGGCGTGATGGATGTTTTAGGTTCAATTACCCTCTGGTATATTAACATAGACCCTGAGAATATAGCTATTTTTAGAGGAAACTCATCTTCCAATCCCGATTAATGCCAGGGTCCATGTGAATTTACCAGAGGGTAATGCCAAAATCATCGAAAGAAATGGAGGAAAATGATCGGCCATGGAGCTGATTATAGAGGAGAGTAACAGATATGACATGATTTAAATTGATTTCAGCAGCTCTGAGGAGTTCATCAGCAAAAATTGGGAGGACCAAAAAAATGCCTGCACTCTAACAGAAAATTGGGATTTAAGCCAGGAAAATCATATTTCGTCCGACAAAGGTGTGCAAAAAACCAGCAAACAATGGATTCAGTCGGATTTAGGGTCACGCAAAATAGGATGTTACCCTCTGGTAAACTAACATAGCTATGGAAAAACACCATGCTTAATGGGAAAATCCACTATTTGTATGGCCATTTTCAATAGCTATGTTAGTTTACCAGAGGGTACTGTAAGCAGCAAACACAGAGACTCGATCAGGAAAGGAACCACTTGCAGAATCATCTCACTCAGAACGTGGGAGACATCTTTGCTGCTGCCATTTTCTGCTCCAAAAAAAATCTTCCAGCAACAAAAAACAACACATAATGTAGGTAAAACAATAATAAACCACCCATTTGGGAATGGCTTATACAACCTATTTATATATATATATATATCTACTGTATTTATGGTGAAATTGGGGATGGTTTATTATTGCATCTTAGTGCTCCAAAGTCAAACGACCCATTGCCAGTATTCCACATTCCTTTACTATCCCAAGGATTGATTATTGTATCACCGTTTGTTTTCTGTCAGTATTCCTGCCTCCACGTGTCCAAACTTGGGTAATATGCAGAACAACATGTGAAATTCAAGCTGGGTAGTAATCACTTATGGATATTCCCGCTTCCTAACTCTTCCGAATGATGTTTGGCGATTGACTGGGGCCAGCCCAAAATCACTACAGCTATGTTTCTTTTCAAACTTTGATAGAGATTCAACAAACCCCCAAAACGTGGCCCCCCGGAATCATTTTTTGCCCATCAAGTTCTTGGTGAAGATCCGCCAGCAAGAAATGTCATCCCGGGCCCAAAATTGTGGGTGTCACCGCCAAAAACGTTTTTGTTTTTTTGAATCCTTATTTTGCAGATTGATTGCCTGACGGTTTTCGCACCCAAGGTTCACCCAGCTTCTGGTGGTTGCAATCACTTGTCTAATTTTTGAACACCCCCATCGCCACTCTGAAAAATACCATGGTTTATAGCTGGTGAACCGCCATTCCTCCGTGGCAAAACATCACGAGGGTGATGGGATTAGAGCACTCCCTCCACCAAGGCACATCCTCCTCTCGCGTGCGACGGAAGTGGCTCGGCTCCGAGTCACCTTCGGTGATGGGCTGTGACGACCAGCCGGAAAATTGTGTTTAACCGGCAACGTCAGGTTTTCAACAAGGAAAACCTTAATATAGTAAACTAATGTAAACTAATGTAAACTACGGGAGCTACCTGCGAAGAGGGTTTTTTAGCATTGTTCCTCCAACAAAACATACTGAAACTAGTAAACATGTTGATTCTCAACACATATTCGGCAGCAAAATCAGGGGCGAAACTTGATTCAGCCAACAGGCGAGTAAAGGGCTTGACTGTGGCCTTCTTTGCTCCAGCGGTGGCAGCTGAACGGTACATCACGCCAAAAAGCCAGTAGTGGGTCATCTTCCCCTTTTACCCTCTGGTGAACTAACATAGCTATTGAAAATGGCCATTTATAGTGGATGTTTCCTTTAAAAATTGTGATTTTCCATAGTTATGTTAGTTAACCAGAGGGTAGATTGCAAGTTGGAGCTGTACACAGTTTCAAACATACCCGTCAATGTGCCCCCCAATCGGTTAGGAGATGGTTTACAGCTCCATCTAACAAGCATCAACCCCACTTATCATAAGTATAATTATTAAGCAAGTCAGCTATCTTTGTCCCCCCAAATCTCGCATGCTGTTGGTTATTTATCCTATCATCCCTATTGCCCCAGTTAAGTCTCACCAATATCCCCAACTATATTATCCAATAATTAGATCCTCGCATTCACTAGTTACTCCACAATTTTGGACAGCAGAAAGCACCCAACACCTCAAGTTGCACAGCGGAAAAAAAAGCGCCTAGCACGTCGCGCAAGGCGTGAAGGAATGCCTCAGCCAAGCTGAGGCCAAACCCTCGCCGATTTCACCATAGACATCCATAGATGATGATGAAGTGCATTCATCCCAAATATCGCATGCTTTCAACTTTCAGAGACGTAGTAAAGCCAACATTTTCGAGATATTTTTGTCTTAGGTGTTTTTCATGTTGTGTTTTTTTTTTTCCGATGTTTTTCCTACCTTGTTGTCTGAGAAGAAAAACAATGCTCAAAACGAGTTTCACTTCGGCATGAGTTTGCTGGAAGGTGCATCTGTGATGTTAACTATGCATTCTGGAGTCACAGTTAGTTGGATCTGAGAAAGGCCCCAAATGGCCCAAGTCTCACGAAAAACATCTATATAGAACCTACAAGATCCTACAAGATCCCCAATTTCTTCGAAAATATGAAAATTGTGTGAGAGCACACACCTGTACTCATATCCCTGTTCAGAGTTCGTGGGCCCATCTTCAACCCCAAACCGTTCGGATCTAAATCTGTAGTTTCCGTTCATTTCAAGCATTCCCCCAAAAAAATCAGATTTTCCCAGTTCTCTGGCTCCAGAAAATCCCAGTTGTCCAGCTTTTTCCACAAAAAAGCAGGGAAAACTGGCCCCTGGCTATCCTTTCCTCAAGAGGACCTCGGCTCACTGTCCTCCCCTCCTCCCCGCCTGAAAGTCTGTGTCCACGCTGGGTGCAAGTCGCATTGGCGATCTGGTGATGCCTCGGGAGAGCGAATCGCTGGAACGAATGATGATCCAAAGTGATCGGGGTTACCCTCTGGTAAACTAACAGTTTGCTATATTATATATATATATAATTAAAATTATATTTGAAATGGATATTCGGGGAAATTAAGAAAAAAAATCGATGGGAATTTAAATAACTTTATATAAGAAAATATTACGAATTTTATAAGGAAATGTTATTATATTATTGATTTTTTGATATTAGTTTTATTTATATTAGATTTTAGAATATATGAATTGGAACTAAATTATCGTAATGTAAATTTATATGGAAGATTGATTCTAGTGAAAATGGCCATAGAAATCGTGGATTTTCCCAAAAGAAATTGTGGTTTTCCATAGCTATGTTAGGAAATACCAGAGGGTATTTGGTTTTATGACAGCCATTCCTTTTCCCTAATTAATCAACGGGTTTACACATGGTTTAATGGTCTTGTGGTAGGAGTCCCTTACAATATGGAAAACAAACATTGAAATCATGTGGTTTATGGTAATATGATCCCCCTCAATGATATAATATGATATAATATGGAACAACACATGTTACAAACAGAAACTTGGTTCGTTTCAACTGGGCCCAAATAGAGTGACACAAACAGTCAAAACGATAGTTGAAGGATCCCCCTGTGAATTCACTGGGAGCCTTGGGGGGGAGACGGTAGCTTACATTTTACATGACCCCCGCTTGCCAGCCGCCCTCTCTAGAATGAAGATTGCAGGAAGCGACCCCAAAGAAAACCGCTACAGAATCAAAGCCGAAAAACTCGATGGCTTTCTCCCCATAAGCCAAAATCAAAGCAAAAAGCCTGTGGAATTGAAAGGCATGAGGCACCGTCGAGGGCCCTTTTTTGGGGTTATGTGTGTGTTGTCTGTTGTGTGTATGTTGTGATCCAACATGCGTTTCGGCCCACAAAGCTGGCCTAGGTAGGCCATGAACACCCTCCAAATGGCCCAACATGGGCCCAAGTTTTAGCCAGCATGGCTTCCAAATGGAGCCAAGACTGGCCCCAACAAATTCGCTTGAGGAATTCACCAAGTTTCGTTTCTGCCACTTCCCCTTCGATTACCAAGAGAGGTGAGCCGTATTAAACGGCAACACCAAGCAAGGCACTTGTTAGTCCCCGCTATTGCGGATCTTGAAGGCCCACCGGCCTCCGCGAAGTCCGGTCATCTTTTTGTGCAGCGTCTCAACCAGAGATCTGTGACATGTGGCGCTTCTGACCTGAAAAATCTCCGTTGCAATCTCATGGATATATTTTGATGCTGCTGCATGACGGGAATGCTAATAAGCACATAGAGCATCAGTTATAAACCCTTGATCTCCATAGAATGGAACCCCCTAGGGTTTGCATAAATTGCCTTACATGACGTACTATGTACTCTGTAACAGCCCTACTTGTATAGGACATTCTCTAGGGGATGGTGGTGGTGATGGTGCTGATCATGGTGATCACATGAGCCATACAGTGGATGGTTGCGAGATCCTGCACCAGTTGGTAGATGGGCAAGAATCCCCTTATAATCCCATAAAATCAGTGTTTCATAGGAATCCCAATAGGAATCCCAATAGGGATCCCAACTGGTACGGGATTTCTTTCATAAAATGTTCACGGTGTCATAGCTGGATACCTTTCTTTACACTGTACAGCACCTGAACCTATTCTAGACATTTCTAGACAGCGTTTTGGGCGTTCATACTCTTTACCCTTTGGTAAACTAACATAGCTATTGAAAATGGCCATAGACATAGTGGATTTTCCCATGAAAAATGGTGATTTTCCATAGCTATGTTAGGAAATACCAGAGGGTAATTTTTGGTTGTCGGCACCACCACTTTACATTAATCTTTTGCATTCGTCTTGGTGAATCATCCCATCCCCCAAGATCTACCCCCCAAGATCGGACCCAAAATGAACATAATGGATCCAATACGTAACCAGTGTCTAGGGCTGATCTTTGATAGATTATCCATGACTATCCCATCATATCCAGATGTCTTTCATCTATAAAGAAACTCTAAAAAACATCAATTTCTGATGGTTCCCCTAGATGAAAATCCGGCTGGGGAAGGCTACTTTGCGCGCTCACGGCCTTTGCAATAACCCGATCCTTGGCGATGCAAACCATTCGGCACAGGACAAACAAATCATATGGTAAGGGTAAGGGGAAGCCAAAAAATGGCTCTTTCACCAACTAAAATCATAGAATTGACTAGAATGGGAGTTGGCCTATAAGAGATGCAATTAATTAGATAGGGAAGTTGGATGATAACCTTACCATACCTTACCTACTATTACACACACACACACACACACGCTCACTCTCTCTCTCCCCTCTCTCGCCGTCATCTATAGGAGTGCGAGTCGACCGGTGGCAAAAGCGAACAGGTGATTCATCGATTTCAGGAACAACCTTCAAAAACATGTAAGTTTACAAACACAGGCTGCACTAGGATTGCTGAGGCTGAGGTACTGAAATAGTCATTGCTGTATCTGAAAAAACACTTCGTACTGCGAAATGCGGAGACCTGATCACAGCTTTTAGTGGCATAAGCACCGCAATACATGATCTCAATATAAGAAAAGTATTATGGAAAGACATCCTTGCTTGAGCTCAGTGGTGATTTTATGCGGTCTATCTGATGCCCAAGTTCGGTGACACGTGTTCAAGAAAGCGGACATGTTTTGGATGCCTTGACCAAGTTGCCTTCGATGCTTCAGTCACCCTTTCGGGGAAATTGGAGAAATCGACTAACGTAGAATGTACGTGTGCCCATGTCGTATGCTCGACCCGAACCCTTCTTGACCTTCCAATCATTCCATGGAACTTGGATACCTTCTAGATCCACCCTCAACTGTATGTTTCGCTAGATGTAGTCTGTTGCTGAAGACTGACAGTTGGACCTGAGCTTGTGCTACAAGTTCCTGAGCTGCCTTCAGATCTTTCAGAAGAGTCTCAGAGCCGGTGGTGCACAAATCAGGCTCGAAAGAGTGCGCAGCCTTGGGAAAGAGGATGTTAAAGCAATTTTGAAGGCCTCCAGGCCATACTTCTTCTCTTGCTTCGTTCTCATGCATGAAGCGGTGACTCACTCACGCTCCAAGCCTGAAGGTCGTCACCGAATAGCAACACATGAACTTCCCTGCGCATGAGCCTGTTCAATTTTTTAAAAGGCGATTCACTCGAATTGGTGACCGGCCTTGTGCTACAGTAGGTTGACATGAAACGTGATCAGCTCGTCACCCCTGAATGACGTTCTGCTTGAAAACTCCCAAATCATGTAAGAGTTTGCTCTTGCAATGGTTGTCATGTTAGGTATATGTTTCTTATCTAGCATGTGCGCAACACTACGTGAATCATTGGATTCATGATTTATGGTGGATATACAGTATAGTGAGGCCCCCACTAAAATTAACTTACAACTAGGGTGCCCTTTGCCATAATTCTATATAATTCGACCATATTCTATCCCTGACACAAACCAACATGAAATCACAAAATAGTTGTTTTGAAGGACCAGCGAAATTACAATTTTGAGGTTGCGGCCTAACATTCTGGCTGTTTGATTGATCCTACTTCTCCTGTCTGCTGCTGCGCCATTGGTCCCGTCAGGAACTCATGGACCAACAAAATGTTAGGGATCCCCTCAAAATTCCACTCCATGTCATTCTGTAGACATGTTTACAAGTGGATTATATCACGTCAAGTCATATTGCAGGACCAATATTTAGCCCAAGTCCACGTACCATGTATTTCAGTTGCGTCTCAGAGGCGGTGTAAACCAATCATCCTTGATTCATTTATCTCACAAGCACACCCTTAGTACTCTCCGGTAATACATGTAGATTGATTGGAAAATCGCCTCTAACTGGAGGTCTTAGTGGGAAAATCATCGAACTAAATGGTGGATTTGTCATTGCCATATTTGATTTCTGGAGGGTAACTGGATAGTCCCCATGGTTAGTCAGCCACTACGGGATGATCACCGACCAGGCCCACAAGGCCGGGCCCCCAGCGCGGGGGTTGGGTAAGGTCTGCAGAGGCACCTGCAATTTCGCGAGGCGGATGACGGCGGATGTTTGATATTTTGCGATATTTTTCGAGCCAAAAAAGATTGACAAGTATAACTTATTCCTAGTTGCCCTTTGGTTGGTAGGATTTTACTTCACTATTGTTTTATATAGGAGATTCTATAAATGATCATTTTGTAGCGGAAAGGAACACAATGCTCCAACCTGTTCCTGATTCCAAACCAAGATAATTTGGGCAAAACATATTTTCCAACTTTTTCTTGTAAACAATGGCTCTCTCTTTCTCTCTCTTTAACAGTATATGTACATATATGTACAGTACATTGTATCGTAGTATCCCGTTTTCCTGCGCCGAAGTGAAGTGCTTGGATAAAACAACCATGAACTCAATGGGAACATATTCCAGGATCCTGTGTTTTCCCACTAATTAAATATGGTGATTTACTACAGTTTCCTCTGACCAATTACACTCATAAACGTAGATCCTGTCGAAAAATGCAATGAGCAGGAGAGCAGGACACATACAATTTTCTTTGCAGTTTACCCTCTGGTAAACTAACATAACTATGGAAAATCACCATGTTTCATGGGAAAAAGCTATTTCTATGGCCATTTTCAATAGCAAACTGTGAGTTTACCAGAGGGTAAAGGTGGTATTTTTCCCCTGACCATCATCAGTGACCTCCAAACCTGGCCATGTGGCTTTGGCTGTGCCAAGAACCACATTTGGTGCGACTTTTTTGATCGTCCCTGGGCCCCTGGACTCTCACAGTGAACATCAGTGAACTGTCATGCCAAGTAATAAAATGCTTGGGATGTAACACCTGGGTCAGCTCACTCCTCAAATTTAAAGTCTTGGATATGAATACCCTCTGGTAAACATACAAAAAGCTATTGACAATTGCCATTTATAGTTGATTTTCCCATCAAAAATGATGATTTTCCATAGCTATGTTAGTTTACCAGAGGGTAGATTGCACCCTCCAGTACTCAAACATGGCGCGCCGGAAAACCCAGCATTGCTGGAAGACTTTCCCAGCTGCAAACCTCCATGCTGAGCGTCCCAGCCGATATACGCTCCAACAGGTCTGCCCCAGCGTTACGCAGCCGCAAGGTGCTGGGACCTGCCAAGATTGGGATTTATGGGCGAATACTACATGGATTCAACCAACTCCCCAGGTCAGCTGACCCAGGTAAGCTTCTTAGGGCCCCCTTCCCCAAAATGCTGGCAATATCGTAGTAGTATGGGAACAGTATGGTGGCAAACTGGCGGTGATATCCCCCAAGAATTGTTAGTTCAATAGGAACAACATTGATGATTAACCAGTGGATGGAATGGATGGAATTGGGCTCCCGATTTTTTTGACAAAGCCATATTTGTGAGATCGAAGATCGGATCCGGGAGATAAGACAAACATGTTTGCTTATGATAAGATGAGAAAGTATCGAACACACCATACTAAATAGTTATTGTTGTGTGGTCGTGAAAACGTTCGTAACATGAGCAAGTACTTTTTCTGAGGGTCAATCATGAAACTCGGGAGTGCAAATGGCAAGTAAAACCAATTGACTTATGATCTTCAGGATAACATTTAGTACCAACAGCGGATCTGGACACGTCAGCATAGTTGTAACCATGGGGGAATGCCTTTTTGAGCTGTGTAAAGTAGATCTCCATCAAAAGGACAAAACCTTTTGAAACAGGAAACATAGATGCCTACTATTGTCAAAGGTTTACCCAGATTTCCATTCCGAACTCAAATTTGGTTAAAACAAGCCCAATTTTCGGTGGTAGAACACCTCCTTAAATAGTCCTCCCTTCACGAAGCTTGCGCCTGCCGCCGGCCGGGTGGGAACCTGACTCTGATCCCATTTTTTGTCGAATCCTCGACCTCCGTTGTAGGTGGCTGCTGACACTGTGGTTGGGTGATCGTTGATGAAAGGTGATGCGCGCAAATTTTGGTATAGCCCAGGAGAAATATTGAGAATTAGCTTGAGTAGATGGGGAAGTTCGAGCCAGAAGCACCAATCACTGGTTTCGAACCAAATCAAATGGAGAGAAACAAGGCACAAGACATTGGGGGAGAATGGGTAGACAAACATCACGAAGCAGAAACCATCAAATTCCACAATCGTCCGGACGCGTCTTCACCATCTCATCTTGGGCCCCCAGCAACTGCCCACTTTCCCTCGGAGGTCAGGAGGCAAAATGAATCGATCCAATACTGAAGTGACTGAAGTGACGGGGGGATTCAACATAGCGGAATCCCCAAATGATCATTTTCAGGAAATCCTAAAACATCAAAATAGTTTGGGCAACCACCATTTAAAACAAATCAGTTTGTTCATCTCCAAACATCGAGCGCCTCGTGGTTGGTTTCACATTTCGCCATTTCGCTGGATCCGTGTTGAGTCCGAAACCGCGGCGGGAGAGAAATCCGTGGTTTCTATTTCTATGCATTATTCCCTGCATGGATTCAGAAACCGAGGTGGTGCCCCATAGCTACCGAAGCTGAAACTTAAATAGCTTCAGCAAGTTGGGTTGGATTGGGCAGAACTAATCTACAGATTCTATAATATTCTGTAAAGATAACTGGCCTCATGAAGCCACAAACATTTCACTGGGGAGAGGGAACACCACGGCCACCACTTTGTAGTTCTGCTCCTTTTCCCATTCCACCGCAAGGGATCATCCCAGTGACTCAAAACCGTATACCCAGATGCTCCATGTATGGAATATTTACCAACATTCACCCTCAAAATCACCCAAATGTAGTCAAATATACCATACATGGAGCATATGGGATATAGATAATGGTTATTCATGTACATACCACAATGTTGATGTACGTACAAAAATTATAGCATAATCCCTTCCCCCTATTACTAAAACTCCCCTAAATACTAAAAACTAGGGTCCATCTCCAATTTTGGGAAATTTGTGGTTGGCCAATTTGACTTTTAATNCCTATTACTAAAACTCCCCTAAATACTAAAAACTAGGGTCCATCTCCAATTTTGGGAAATTTGTGGTTGGCCAATTTGACTTTTAATTGATCCCCTTTAGAAAACAAATTAAAAATAAACCTACCATTTGTGGGTTTTACCCCCTAATAATAAAAACTAGTTAACCCCGGGGTGCTTATTATTAGGGTCCCCTGAATCCAAGTAGTTNTTAATTGATTTTGAAATCGAGAAAAATAGTTTTTAATATTAAGGTCTGGCGCTTACTATTAGGGATCCGCTTCGAAATCCAATTTTTTGCAACGTATTAGTTGCGTTTTAAATTGAGATTTAATTGATTTTGAAATCGAGAGAAATAGTTTTTAATATTAAGGTCCGGCGCTTACTATTAGGGTCCCCCCTAATAATAAATACCCCCCTAATACTATATAAAAACTACCTGAGGTGTTTAGTATTAGGGGGGGAGGGGGGGGGGTTTAGTATTAGGGGGAAAGGATTACTATAGGGATCTATAGATATCCATCTATAGATATCCATAGAGTTAAAGGGGGCTATAATCATGCATCTTTGGATTAGACCCCAGTATGATTGATGTGGTGATGGGTCAAAACCTATCATTACCATAATTTCCGGAAAAAAACATCCATTAACCAGCCATAACTTAGGGTACCATCCGGGTACCAGGGGTTTTGACTCATCGCCATCATCCCCGAATCGAAGTCCCAGGTGGTCGCCAGTTGCCGCCCCTGAGATGCCGCACCCAAGGCATACTCCGGATGCGCCACGACGATGAAATCCGAGCGCGTGCCGCCCTGAAGGAACAAATGGCACGACGGAGGCATCACTTGACACAGGACGATGGTGAAATTTTGGAAACCCAACGAAAATGAGTGGGAAAATGGATGACAATGGGAATTTCATGGGATTTTATTGAAGTATTATAGGAATGAGAATGTTGATGAATAATTCCCATCCCCCCATATTCCCCCATGTAAGAATATGCAAAACACCCTCTAAATGGTCCCAAATAAGTGTACATCCCCCATGAAACAATAGGGGGTGGTTAATGTTCAGGGGGAAGGGATGACATTTCTCCCTTGCAAAATTCAGCATTGAACAATTTGGATTCAAAGAAGCCTTTCCCAACTTAAAGGCCGTGTTTTCAAACTTTTAAGTGACATGTTTGCCGATTAGATGCTGGTTTGTCAGCTTACCTCTTTGTGTGCCTTCCTGCTCGATTTGCGCCTCTGGAAACATACGTGCACCGCCCTTCCAATGATAACTAATTTTCCAAGTTGAATATTGTTTTGGGTCCTAAGCCCTTTTCAGTTCTTAGTTTTGCGAACATAACTTGGATGTGCATTATGTGAATGTGGTTTATCATGCCTATCCCATACACCAACATGCAAACTGACTTAGACCTTGAGAATCCTCTATTCTTGGAGGAAAAACATGTTCCAACCAATTTTGCGGGTCTAGGTTAGTTGGGGTGATGGTTCAACTGGTGAACTAACCTAAAGCAAGTATTGCTGCAAACAATGTGCCACTTGAGCTCAACCGCACCACTTCCGCGGTAGTAACTCCAGGAGGCCTCGTAGAAGTTGCTAATGCCTCCTGAGGGTGCAACGTTGAAAAGAACCAAAATCCAACCACTCCCCCAGTCAGGTGAACTCTCCAATAATCTGGCTGAATTATACCGATTCACTACCCTAAAAACAGCTGAAATAAGTCCGTTTGGGGATGGTTCCCCGAATCCTGACCAGCATTCCAGTACGTCACAATGAGGTCATGATCAAATTCATCCGGAAGAATAGATGGTTTCTAAGCCAGGGCCCTTATTCATGATTGGTGGTTGAAAAGCCTTTAGTAAACTTAGTAAACCCAAACATTATTGATATGATTGGTGGTTTTGGAGGGTTTGGCTAGGCGCCCATGAAAGATGGAGATGCAACCTAAGTGCTCACAGAGGATTTGAATCGATTTCAGGCCATATGTGCCACGGTCAAAACATGGTATATGGCTTTTGGTCATCCCACGATCATTGGGGATTCATGGATGACCATCCTGCAAATATGAGTATATACCCTCTGGTGAACTAACATAGCTACTGAAAATGGCCATAGACATAGTGGATTTTCCCATGAAAACTGGTGATTTTCCATAGCAAACTGTTAGTTTACCAGAGGGCAATCCATCTTTTGACGCACATCTTGCAGAGTCGTACTGCATGGACAATATGGTGAAACAACCAAAGAATGATGGTTATGGAAGGATTGTACAAGCGGTAGTATGAGGTGCAAGTTCACACACACACACACATTCGGAGCTGAATGGATGTAACAAACCACAATAGGGACATACAGAAATCAACGGTATCTAGTCCACATGGGCTTACATATAACTATGTATATATAATAATAAATAAATAAATATATATATGACACCAGAATATGCAACTGACTTATAACCAACACCAATAGTTCACCAGCCACCAGCCGCTGTGAACCATGTGTTGATAAACTGGTCTAGGATATAGGGATATCGCTTACGCTAAAAGTTTTTGGATTCAACGGTTTAAATCCCTAAGTCTTTAGGTATTACCCTCTGGTAAACTAACATACGCATTTCCAGTTCCGAGTCTCAATGGATTGAAGTGAACATCTAAATATATGGTTTTTACTAGTACCATAATGATGTAAAACACATGGGATATATAATATATGCGATGGGGTTTCCATGGGTTCCCACTAATGAAAAGTATCCTCTCTTAAATTCTGCCATGTTTTTTTCGCCTCCAAAAACAAGATGCAGCCCACGAACCCGAATGCTCACACGAACCTTCTTGACACTCCTGACATGACACTCTTGGGAAGACACTCCTGGGAGACACNGGCATGGCATTCTTGGGAAGACACTCTTGAGAAGACACTCTTGGCATGACACTCTTGGCATGACACTCTTGGGAAAACACTCCTAGGAGACAATCTTGGAAGACACTCCTGGGAGACACACTTGGGAGACACTCTTGGGAGATACTCTTGGGAGACACTCTTGGGGAGACACACTTGGAGACACTCTTGGGAGACACTCTTGGGAGACACTCTTGGGGAGACACACTTGGGAGACACTCTTGGGAGACACTCTTGGGAGACACTCTTGGGAAGACNGCCTGCCACACAAAACGACTTTGGACACTTTTTCCAGACACGTGAGAATGTCACGAAGTGCCACGCCTGCCACACAAAACCACGTTACAACCTCTGCGGAAACCTCCAAAACGGAGAGGTTTTGGAGCTTTCCCCAGTGGCACGGCGACTCCACAGGACAGTCAGAGAATCGAGAGAAGACATGTTGGAAAGCTGAAAACGAGCATGTCGTGCGAGACTTGCGTCACTTTTCATCCCATACATCATCACCTTTGCAGCTTCCCCCATAGACAGCGGCGTTTCGACACACCAAAACATCATCACTTTTGCAGCTTCC
>BGPT01001915.1:37247-115998 GCA_003297045.1 Symbiodinium sp. clade C Y103
ATGTGAGGAAATGCCACGCCTGCCACACGATTTGCACGGCTTCACTCCTGGACGCAGCCCTGACAATGCGATTCGCAAAAAACACGCAAGACCACACGTGCAAAGTGCTGCGCCTGCCACGAAAAATGACGATGGAGGTGTCCAAAGTGCTGCGCCTGCCACGAAAAACGTATGTCAACTTTTGAAAACGTCGCGAAAGNTTGCGACACGTCTGAAACGTCCAAAAATGACCTCCTTTGTAGCTTCCCCCATAGACAGCGGCCATAGGGCCCTCACGCGGACGGTTGCGAACGGTTGCGAACGGTTGCGGACGGTTGCGGACGGTTGCGGACGGTTGCGCAACGTCTGGCGAACACACCCTCAACCCCCAAACCCCCAGNGACGGTTGCGGACGGTTGCGCAACGTCTGGCGAACACACCCTCAACCCCCAAACCCCCAGAGTGAAACGGGAACCCTTGCTACGCATTCGGGAAAAAGGGACAGGACTCAACCTCCAAACAAGACTTCACCCATCTCGAAGCTCGCCAAGACACGTAGCCCGTACATCGATCCGGCGGCCCACCCGGGCACCGGCCCCGAGGGCCCCCGTCTTCTTCGCTGTGAGCCGTGGTGGCCCGGAACGAAGTTAGCACCACAGTTGCGTCATGAAAAAAAAAACACCGTCCCATCCGATCCATCCTATCATACCATATTCTACTAACATTAAATGATACTGTTGGGTTCACAGGAATCCTCACATTAGCCAGCATAATTTTCGACCGCAACCAATCAACCATCGTATTTTGAATGGCTCAGTTCAGGTTGGTATAGGGCAAGAATAGGTGGATCAACCTGCCCAAGCGCCGATCTGGGATGATCCGGTAGAAACCAATGACATCCGGCAAGAACAAACAGGGAAACAATGACCCCAAGGTCATGTTTGTGCATTTCTTGCACGACCCTAGACCCTCAAAAAAAAAAGTTGTCAATATATATCAATGTACCGTATTACCAATTATTTCGGGGATTTGACCATTCTCATGCGCGCTTGGAGGGTCCTAAGAAGATCTATCATTTTTATTAACCAACCTCCATATGCACCAATCGCAAAGTGCAGCTTTTCCGCTTCTTGACTCAGCTTTCAACTACGCCACTGGCTGCACACACAGCATCCAGGAAGGCTAAAGTCGCTGATCGCACCGCAGGCCTCACTAAAGCAAGGCCAAAGTGACAAGGTGGTGCCCCAGTTCGCAGCTAAGTTGGCGGTACCACTATAGGTTAACTGTGGTTTATGGGTATTATAGCTGTACTGTAGTTGGATGGGAGGTTGGTAAAAAACAAACTTACAACTTTGGGGATATCACCTTGTAGGTTGTAATTAATCATAATTAATCAACACTTGTTTGAGATTACCCTCTGGTGAACTAACATAGCTATTGAAAATGGCCATTTATAGTGGATTTTCCCAATAAAAATGGTGATTTTCCATAGCTATGTTAGTTCACCAGAGGGTAGCTATGTTTGTGGATATGGTTGTTGGGGCCTTTGGATGCCAGCATTTTACCTGAGGAGTGCTTTTTTGGATAGGCTTTGGTGGGATTTTCGACCCTGGTTCAGACAAGCATAGCTTGGATGACAAAAATAGCTGGGTAGTAAATTGTAATATATTGCACAATAAGGCTTGTGTACAAGTAAGCAAGGTTTACGGAAAATATGTATCTATAGTGACCTGGGTTTACAAACCAGAATGTAGCTTGGGGGCACCTCATTGTGATCTTGTGTGTCTGTGCCTCTATTCATGGCTAAGATTTAGACATCCCAGGCACATGACAACTCATACTCTGGTACACATCGGCACTTCATGGCCAAAATGATACATCCTTCACTTCCATGGTTTGTTCTTTTCGTTTTTCTTTTCAAGAATGAAATGAGATGACATAAGATGACACATTGCCAACCAGCCACTCACGTTAATACAGAAAATTGCACCCTAGCAGTGGTACATGTGGAGCAAACGATATGGGGAAATTGTTTGAACAGATTTTGCTGATCCAATGCTCTCAGGATGCATTGAACTCGCCAAAAAGGCATTGCTGGAGAACAAATCCTTAAGCTGATCAGTCTTAACGCGCTCCCAAACGTGCATGGGCAAAGTGCTCTCACAGAGTTGAACTTAAACCATTTTGGTGATTGATTTCCCTCATTGATCAGCATTTACGATGCTATTTTGGTGAGGTCGTTGTATGGCGCCCAGATCATGTGCATCCGGCGTCCCCATCCGTGCTGCCGAAAGGCTCACCCAAGCCCTTGTAGTCCAGAACGGCCTGTGCAAACAATGGTGTGATGAGAGATTTGCTTAAGTCCCCCCAAAGAATGACTACAGGTTCCCCCAGTCATGGTGAATTTTCGATTGAGAAAGCAAAAATCACCCTCAGCATCCCTCAGCAACTGAAAATCACCCCGAGCATTGTTCTGGCAAATGATGTCTTTTGATGTTTTTTGCTTACTGTATACCCCACTAAGACCTAAGTGGTTACATCTCCAAGTAGCTTGTTTGGTGGTTCCATGCGGCGGCAAGAGTCTCACATGTTTTGATTGTTATATCAAAACCACTCATATTAGTAGAACCATGTAGAACCCACCCCTGCAGCCTGCAATCCATCAACCGGCATGGCGATCAATTGTTTACTGGGCTCCATCTTTCCTGTCTCACTGCTTGCTACTAACTGGGATCAGGATGGATTCTCAGGCCCAGCCACGATCAAATTGCATGGATTCCACCCCGATTCCTTGGTGCTTAGTAGGGAATGGGGGTTGCTGGGATGATTATGAAATATCATGAATAGTTATTAATTGTAGGTCATTCACCCATTCCCTACTAAGCACCAGTAAGAATTTCGTCGAAACCCCAGAGTTCTCCTTCCAAACATCCACCCCGCATCGCCTCTGGCAATCTCCGGATCTCCCGCGCCAGGCTCTGGCAGGCCAGAGGCGTTGCACTCCAAGCCTTGAAGAACTGGGAAAATGGCGCATTTTTTTGGTGAATTCCTAGTGCTTCAATGGAACTCCATGCTAATTTGATGGGGATTTCATGGGATTTTCCGGGATTTTCGCCCTAGCTATCCAACACAGCTATGGAAAACAGCCCATTTGTAGATGATAAACATGATGATTTACCTCTTAAACATGGTGATTTTCCAGGAACGACAGGATGTTTCTACCAGCTCAGATTTCCGATGCATCTTGAATGGTTTCTTCTGGTTTTTCTGAGAATAGGGTCCCCAAAGTTGATCGTGAATATTGGTGCATTATGATTTTCCCCCTGTACATCATGTAATTGCATTGAGATTTTGGGGTATGGCCGCTATTGGCCCATTTCAGGTAAAAACTAAAGACTCTCACCTGACAGGGAATTCACCCCCAGCCAGCTACTCAACGAAGCTTTACCCAGTGCACGGCTCAAACATTCCCCAACTGCTCGGCTAAGCTGGGCATGCTGGGCTCTTTGGCTGGCCTCTTCTGCACAGTTTATATAATGGGAAATTCGTATTCACCCAGCGGATTTTGTGGGGTTTCCCCGATTTCAGACCAATTCTGATGGCTTTCCCGATGATTTCTGAGCTTGGGGCTGGCAGCGGATCCATGTACGGGCGGATGGTGAAGACCAAATACCTCCAGCGAGGTTCCATTTAGCCAACAGATCTTCAGCACTAACTTCTAACAAAAAAAACCTTGGATTGTTAGAAGCCTCTTCAGTATGGGGGTTTAAAGTGAATATGGAAGGGACTTGCTGAATTATTCACACACACACACATACCGCATACATATGTAATCATATGTAATATGATTACCCTCCAGTAGATCAACATAGACCCTGGCAGATAAGGGTTGAAGATGAGTTTCCATTAAGAATTGCTGATTTTATTTGAATTTACCAGAGGGTACATATTTCAAGAATGGCCTGTGGATCCTTATGGATCCAAGTCCCAGCTGAGAGGTGCTGGGCCTCCAAAATCATAGGTACGGCTGGACCCGTAGGGACAGTATATCCAAATTATATTTCATCAATAGTAACCATCAAAAAGCTTAGAAGTGCCTATGATATGTTATCACTCACTTGTTTGGTAGGAATTTACTTTTTCCACCTTGTTCCTGTCTTGGTGTTTCTATACAGCACAATCATTTATCAAGGGGTACCTCTCCCTACCCGCAGCCAAGACGCTCTGAGTTCTTTGGTAAACGAAGCAAGGTTTCGTACTCCACCTTCCGTGCTGGCTGTAGCAACCATGGAGAAGGAGTAGGTATATAACTAAAGGATACCGTAATCACCACAGATCGGTAAATCTAAGCAACAAACATTAACAAACGCAATAGGTGATATGATATACACAAAAATAAATATTGCCGTCGGAACTCTCATGTCGTGGGTTTGTCTCAAAAATACGCCACTCCATGCTTCCCCATAATCCATTGGTCAGCCACCATTTTCCCTTGTCATCCCTTGTCAAACGGCCATAAATTTGAGGTAATGTTGGTAAAACAATAATAAACCATCCCCAATTTCACCATATATAGATGGTATAAACCATTCCCAAATGGGTGGTTTGTTGCAATCTTTCACCCACATTCTATTTCCTTCCATCGCAGCGGCCCACGCCATGCGCCACGCAACGCCTTGAGGTAGAGCCGCGATACGATGGCTTCGGGTCTCATGTCCATCTCTGCCTGGCCGAAATTTCGTGCCGTTTTTACCGGCGTTCATGGGTAATACCCTCCGGTAAACTAACATATAGCTATGGAAAATGGCCTATCTATAGTTGATTTACCTATTAAAGATGGTGATTTTCCATAGTTATGTTAGTTTACCAGAGGGTACCCTCCAGTAATCAAACGTGGCGTGCTGGAAAATCCACCATTGATAGACAATTGTCCCAGCTAGAAACCTCCATTTATAAAGGATTTTCCATTGCTATATGTTTGATTACCAGAGAGTAACCATCAGCAACTCGCAGAATTGGATCTAGTAATGGATTGATCTAAGGGAAAGTATACAGGAAACCCCCATATTTCAAGGAAACAGAACCAATCCATTGGGTCTAAGATCAAACATGATCTAAAATAAGAATTGGTTAGAATGAAAAGGTACTTATCCCTAACCCAAGGTGGCAATGGAATATTCCATTATAGTTGATTTCCCCACTCAAACCTAGATTTATAGAGGATTTTCGGACCAGCCACGCTTGATTTTCTCAGCAGGAGGGAAAATGATCCTGGAACCCAGCTTCAGCGCCACGCCTCGTCCGAGCCCCGCCATTCGGCCATTGCAAAGTTGGCCCGCCACAACTGGCGCAGCGACTCGACGAAATGGACTGGTGGAAGCGTTTCAGGAATGGAGGGTAGATACCCTCTGGTAAACTAACATAGCTGTTGAAAACGGGGATTTATAGTTGATTTACCTATTAAACATAGAGATTTTCAATAACTATGTTAGTTTTCCAGAGGGTATACCCTTTGGTAAACTCACATAGCTTTGAGAAATCATGATCTTTGGTAGGTAAATCAATTGCAAATGGCCATGTTCAATAGCTATGTTGAATTACCAGAGGGTAAGAACCCCAAAACAATGTCGAATGGGTTTTAACAATTTTAACCCATCCCTAAATAGATACAAGAACCCCTTCCACCCAATATCAAATACCATCCCAAGAGACCTCTATTTTAGCCTTGGAACTAGTCGTTTTGAGTTCCTGATTGGAAGTATTGACATAATCGTGGGATAGGATTATAGTGGTTAAATCCCAATCTTTGATAGTTTAATTTTCAGTTCTGATAGTTACTCTGAGTTTCCTATATATAATTAATATATTAATCCCACATGTATACCCTCCGCTTATTTAACGTAGCGAAGTGGCAAATAACAATGCTTAATGGGTAAATCATCATGTTTATCATCTATAGATGGGCCATATGAGCCCTTTTCCATAGCTATGTTAAATAATCAAAGGGTCCCACAAGATCACCATGAAAAATGACCAAAGGGTACTAATGTGCTCATGATTGAAACCCAAACAAAAATTGATTAATTAATCCCCATCTGCAAGGTTTTACTCCCTCTCCTCCCTCTGCCCCATGCGGCACCGGCTTTCTCAAGGAACTGAAGACCCGACCTGTCAGCTGACTGCAACCACTACGACGTGGGCCACCCAGGAAAAGGGTGACTGGGTCTTTTTTTTTCACTTTGATACACTTTTATGATGGCGCAGATGCCCAGCAAAAAAAAAACAGCTGGTTGGCAATAGCCATCAATAGCCCATCCAAGGTTGATACCTTTAAAAACAAAAAAATGATTTACTACTATTTCAACAGGTGTCTAACCCCGAGCCAAGGATCCTCTTTTCGTTCCAAGTTGTTTGCTGGTAGAGAAAAACTTTAATCTTTCATCAGTCAACATGACTAAGCTTGGATATGTACCTGTTCCATGATATCACCCTCTATTTTGCATGCACCGTCCCCCAATAATAAAAAAAAACATACCACTTTTTTCAAGGATTACCAATATGCATCATCTAGAATTGAAATTAAACATGGAACCCCACAAGGGCGCAGTTGTGCCATCATCTTTTGGACCTGATGGTTCAGGTTTCGTCTTCACTATACGGTGTATAGTAACCCTCAAAAAATGGAAAAAAAAATACTTGTCAGAAGTTTCATGGGAATTGACTTTTCAATCTTTTTGTTGGATGGCAATAAATCAGTTGCCAGGTTCTTCAAAGTGACCCTTTTTAGCTGATTAAGTGACCCTGGCTTAAGTGACCTCGAATTGGTTGAAAAGGTCACTTTGAAGAAGCAGTTGCATCCCACTCTTCATGGCCAGGTCTGCGTCGATCCCGATTCCTCATTTTTCCCCATGCTGACGCGATCATCGAGCACGGTCAGGCATCGGGCTCACCCATGTCATCGTCTCCATCGTCAGCCTGAGGACAAGCTGAGTCATCCCACTTATAATCCCTACTATCAAATGCCGCCAAATAGTAAAAATTGCACACGGGTTTTATCATTTGCGCGCGGGATAGTATTGGGGTGAAGAGATTAGCATTGCAGTGGATAGTGAGGTGAATTGACCGACAAAAACCTACAAGATTTCACAGACACAAGTACAAGTGTTTTTGCACTATGACCGCAAAAATTCAACTTCAAGCGAGCACAAATTGGTGCCCCCCATTTTGCTAGGTTGGTTTACAAGTTCGCTAGCCCGGGTTTATGATGTGTATCTCTATCGTTGGATTGGTTTATCAACGATGTCATAACTCGCCGGGGGCACTACATTTCTGATGGAGCCATCATTCTGTACGGAATCACCGGATCAAATATATATATATATATATATATATATGCAGCACAAAAGACCAATAAACTACAATCCATTTCATCAGATACAAAAGAATATCATATATTTCTTAAACATAGTCCATCTATAGAACATGTACAATCTACATGTTTATTGTATCTATTTACATTATATCTATGTAATTAAATATATAGATGCCATATATATAAATATATTGTACATAGCCACCATCGATAAACCTGGCAAGCCGGGCGACTGCGGGTGCTTCCCCTGCACATTCTTCAGAATGTAACGTCAAATCCTCGGCTCGACTGCTCCGAAAGCCGACAACGCCGAAACGGCGATGTTCTGCTGCTGTTGAGGTGGTTCCTATATCAAGGGTCTACTCAAATGTGTCATCAAAGATCGAAGGGAAATCCATGGAAACCCCCCACAAATGTGCATTTCAATGGGAAAATCCATGAAAATCATCAAAGTTAAATGGAGGGTTCTCTATTGCGATGTTTCATTCCCGGAGGGTTATTGGATATTACGAGTATGGGGGAAATGGGGCCCTTGAAGGGCAGGTGCGCATGCCTGTGCCAAAACCTAGACATTGAAGTGGGTCTTCTCCTATGATAGGGGAAAATGGGATTTTGACAATCATTGAACCAGTGCTATGCCGCATCTCAGCAACCCATGTGGCTAGCCCTTCTGCCAATTACCATCAAGCCCACAACCATCATCCGCCGTTCATCCATAAATCCCAGTATCTCGAAAAGAACTTAACCATCAACCAGCAGGGGCTTGGGCCTTGCTCAAGCAGTCCCACATTAGATTCCTCATTTTTGCGAGTTCTTTTGCGTCCCGTCCATATTTTCGAGCCCCCTGAAAAAATGCATTTCCTGAAGTTTCCGGTTGCATTTCAACACCCCACAAGTGGTAAAATTTGCTGCAGTGAGTGGGGGAATGGATTGTTGTTAGGTTTGGCAATATTAAATTATCATATCACATCATATTAACCATCAAGCAACGACAGCTGGTGCCCCCAGTTACAACTTGGATTGAACACCCCATCTAATTCTAGATGTATTTATGACAACCTCCATTTAACCTTCATATTCAATCACATCAAAATATTTCACACTTAGCTATCAGAAATCAACCATAAATCAACCATAAATCAACCATAAATCAATCATAAATCAACCATAAATCAACCATAAATCAACCATAAATCCACCATAAATCAACCATCATTCCACCATAAATCAACCATAAATCAACCATGTCCACCATAATTCCACCCTATCAGCTGCCCCAGTTACTGCCCGACTGGCCTAGAGTCATCCTTCTCCGCATCCACTGAGGAGATCAACGCCATAGAGATCACGGAATCAGAGGCGTCCACCTGACCCGATGCTTTGGTAAGAACCCCGGCTATATACCCTCTATGGAAAATCACAATTTTTAATGGGAAAATCCACTATTTCAATGGTCCATTTTCAATAGCTATGTTCAAATTTCCAGAGGGTAATTCATTGGACTGGTTTGAGGCAAAATTGACACCGGAAATCACCATGTTGAATGGGAAAAACCATGGTTTCCGGTTGCGATTTTCCCTTCAACCAATCCATTGATTAATGGGACATTCATGATATAACCCCTAGAACTTGAACTATCAAGGTGGGCCGCCTAGAGAGCTAAGTTGACTTGTAACTTGGTTGACAAACAGGTTGTGGGAGGATACAACTACAGGTAATAGGAACTGGCGCCACCTTGATACCGGCGCCACCTTGATAGTTGCAGATCCACTTGGAACTGCAAGTACTTTAAGCATCGTTCATGGTGGGCGTAACCAGCGAAACAGAGCTCTAACCGAGTCCAATCAAACATTTTTTGGGTAAAATGGCAAGAAATTTTGGCTGGCATTCATTTCTTCATAGGGACATAATATTGAAAAACTCTTCATTGGGTGGCATTCATAGGGACATTACTTGTACCCGAATTCATGTGGTTCTGGAAAATGAGTTGACAAACGTTCTCTCTGTCATTTTTCGGTGAACTCGAGCACAAATTGGTTGAGCAAAGGTGCTTCATCAATGATTTGGTTTACCAGAGATCCCTTCCAGGTTCCCCGAATTCCGCAGTCAACACCCTTCTTGAAACCCAGGTCCAACACTACATTGGTTTTACAACGAAGGAGACTTGGGATTCCCTAAAAATGGTTGGTTTCATGATTGTTGGCCCAAAATATGTCAGTGTAGCCGTTGCTCTTGGAGACGCCCACATGGATCCCCGTTTCCGCCCACAAATTTCCAGCTGATCCCCACCTTCATCAGGCATCTGCCAGCGACCCGTTTCCTCAGTGACACTGAAAAGGTGTTTGGCTTCTTGCTATCCCACTTTTAGTTTCAGGGCGACAACGCCTTAGAAATGTCCCATCCCCACCGTATCCCCAGAAATGGCAATCAGCATGTTGAAACATCACATGGATCACTGAAAAACATGGCGGAAAATCATCTCAGTCAGGTCGGGTCACGATACCCCAAGGGATGGCTCCAATGGATTGACCAAATGCAGCTAGATTTGCCGCACAGTGTGCCTTCCCAAGAGGCTGAAAATACCAACAGAGACCAATGGTTGGCTACTTACCTTTAGTAACCCTATGCATGTAGCGGCCCGGATGGGGTGAAACTTTTGATGGCACCTTATTAGCATCTCTCTCATGCAATTAACAAACATAAACACCCATCAAATCCCAATCTATATTCACTAATATTCATACGTATTCATTATGTATGAATAATGTATATTCATTCATATATCGAATACAAGCCATTAATAGCCATTATATCATATCTACCAATAGCCCTAATTGTTTGCATATTTCCATCGAAATACAATCAAAAAATAAGCATATCAAACATTGTTAATCCATGTTAAACCACCATTTTGATGATTGGGCCCCAACGGTCACAACATGGAACAACCGTCCATCTCCGTCCGAGCTGCTTACAGACCTCCACCTGCGACACGGGCAGCCGTAAAATGGCACCACCTGATACAGTCCGCAGGTCAGGATGTGAAATTGAAAGATGGGAGATTCATATAGTAAACCCCAACATGATGGATAGAAATAACCAGGAAAAATGATGGATTCTACTGATTCCACGGGATTTGTATTGTACTATTGTACTGGGCTTATCACGGATTTAATGGAACTTACAGACTCATAGTGATTTAATGGAGTTTTGAAGGGAGTATACCCATTCATGGAATGTTTATAGCATTAATGGAATGTTCATAGCAACCCCCGGTCTACAAAAAGTAGGAAACCTGGAAATGATTGGGAAAACATCATCCAACTTCCCACGAGGTGGGCCAACAGTTGACCAAGTTCTGAACTAACTTAGCTAAGCAGGGGGGAAATTGGGAAGAAATGGTGAAGAGAGGGTAAAATGGCCAATTTCCATCCATTGTGGCTATCATTTGCCTGTAATGGGCTGAAACAACCCTGTAAAATGCTATGGATTTATACCCACTTACAACTAACATGTAATAGTGGAATCACTTGGATTTAATCGGATCCAACGGTCAAGTGAAATACTTGGACCGTTTCAATTTGGTCAAATCGATTGAGATCTGATCTACACCTCAAAATCTCACGAAATGGGATGCCATGGTTCAATGCTCATTGTTTCCCATCCAAATGACCATAGACTGGTTTATACCATTTTGTACCCCATTTCTGGACAACCTAAAATTTTGCCAGGAACCCCACACTTCAAAATTCGGGTGGAGAAAATAACCGCTCCGCGGATGCAATTTTTGGGCGTTTCATGCTGGTTTGTCTCCAAATTACTGTACTGGGGACACTTTGAAGCAATATCCTTGCCACTGATGGTGTGGGTAGTCGAGTTCGCAACTGAAAACCAGGTCACATGGTCTTTAAAACCAAATCCAAAAATAAAAGAAGAGCCTCCTATCGCGCTAAGTTGGTCAGCAAGGCTTATAGATATCAATATATAGTGGTTTCCTAAAATAGGGGTACCCCCAAATCATCCATTTATAGATGGATTTTCCATTATAAACCATCCATTTTTGGGTACCCCCCATTTTAGGAAACCCCCATATATCAATCAAACTATAGATAGATGTCACACAAACTAACCAATTGAAAGCGACTGTGGTCCTTCCCTGGAGATTCACCTGCCAAAATGCCAGCCCCGTGAGCAGTTTCTGGTCAACAAACTCGTTTCCGACCCTTGTTTTTGGGGGCTCACCTTTGGAGGCTTGGTGAAATCCACATAGATAGATACAGTATTATACAGTGTATGTATATATATATATATACATATGCTGGTTGGTGGTTTCAACCCAACTGTTTATGAATTATGTCACCCAATCTAACAATAAAGAAAACATATGCGTAAATCCAACGGTTAACCTGCTCAAAAACCCCCTCAAATATCGTTTGGGCGGCCCTTCTTGTGTGAGATTTTGCGAAATAATCAAGGTTCGCCCTAATTGCTGGTGGCAATAAACTACAAGGAAAATTTGAATCGACCATAAATCTTGGTTCTACAACCCACTTAATCTGGTCAAAGGATTATAATCCGCAGTTATTGGTCTGATTTCGTTACTTCAAAACGGCAAGAAGTGATGCAAGTTCATTCGATCAATGTTCAACCAATTTCAACCAACTTAGCTACTCTTTGGAATCCCCAGAAAGTCCATCGCATAGTTTTGCCATCACCCAAGTTTCCAGGCCTGAACTGCACAGTAGCACCTGACCCAGCTGCTCCTTTAGCTCCTCCTCCTTCGCCTTCCTGGCAAAGTGGAGCTTTGGAGACGCGGAAAAACCTGGATCGGCCTTCAAAAGTTACGGAACATGAGATATTCATCAGGATATTTCAGCAACAATACATGTAAGGATTGGTGAAAAACCATGGAATTCCCTTCAGTTTACTTAAAAATAGCTGATGCACAGTGTATTTAGGTGTTGGGCCACAGGCAATATGTAAAGCGTCTGGGTCGACCTGAGAGGTGTTTTTCGTGGACCTTTCTGGGAGGAAATGATGGGAAGATGTGGGTTTTGAAAGGTGTCAAATGGACAATTACCCTCTGGTAAACTAACATAACCATGGAAAATCACCATTTTCAATGGGAAAATCCACTATAAATGGTCCATTTTCAATAGCTATGTTAGTTTACTGGAGGGTAATTCTGTTTTGGGGAAATGTATTGAGATAGTGTGAAACCATTGGTTTTGAGTGATGTTGGAATTTCTTTGGAAATTCATCAGAGGGAAGGGAAAACCAAACAAAAGATCCTGATCGGAAACAGATCCATAAAAAAACAAATTGCAAGCATTCCGGCCTAAACGCATTCAATACCAAGCGATGGTTCCTGGCAATTTCTAATTTTAGGGAGAATGAAAGGACTGAGGACGTGCCATCTCCCGGCGGCTGGCCTTGTCTTCACAGCTTCCTGGTACGCTGACCTTCCGCAATGGACATGGCTTCCATGTTAGTGACTTCCCCGGAGGTCTGGTGAGACGACGTGGTGCAATGAGGGTTTCTGGCATCTCCACTTGGCAGGAACAAAAACATGTACGGTGACAGGCGGTGATTGCTGCTCTTCCCTGGAAGACAAGCTAGCCTTCTTTTTAACATGTGGCAACCAAACAATATTTAAGGCACCTTCAATCCGACTACTCTTCACCTGCAAGGCTGAAACCCCAATTACTCACCGCAAACTGAAGAAATATCCATGAATCCAAACTTTAAGGGTTCATCCACAAAGATGTCCTCACGATCCAAGAGACTTTACCCCCTTGACCTCTGCAAGGCACATTGCAAGTTGCAAATGTCGCGTAGCATCATCCGCTCCAACGTGCAAGGAATGTTAACATCTGCAAGCCAGGGAGGCAGCAAGCCAAGCTACAAGTTGGCAACCCAAAATTAGAAGGTGGTGCCAGCAAAAAGATGGATTACATACACCTCATTATCTATAGCATTCTATAGCTATCTGGGGGGGGCCACCTGTAGCTACTAGTAAGTTGTGTTGTACCTGCAATAAGTAGGCTTTATAGTTCAGTATAGATATATCCGTGGCTAGTAACTAGTAATGACTAGCTGGAGTTTAGACACCATCTGATAACGTTGGGCCATCACCTTACATCTAAGCTTACAATTTTCCGTTCTCTTGACATCTCTTGAGAAATTCAAACATTGGGAAACCTTCCATCTGAATTATCGGATGACCAAAGAAAAAACGAGGCAACCAGTGGAAAGTATACCATGGCCGGGCCCGTTCTTTGCAAACAAAGCCACTCCTCGCTTTCATGTTCCTCAGCAGGACGAACATCGAAGGAGCCACCGAAAGTAGAACCCCAAAGGGGCCAATTGAAGCCATGGCTTGGGAAACGTCAGACTTTCAACACTTAACCTCTGGGAACCAAACATGGCCATGGACAATCGCCTCTAAATGGGCCTTTGAATCGGAGATTCATGTAGAAATGGGGAAAGTTCCAGAGAGCGATGCTTGATTGCCCTCTGGGTCATCAAAAAGGATGCATTTGAACCTACCAGAAATTGTGGGGTGGGCGTGCTAATACAAGAAAAACGGGAATCTAGACCCCAAAAAACCTATCCCAACCACGGCTCAGGGGTCTGCTCAGCTTTTTGCCAAAACCCTAACAACAACCATTCTGCCATCTATATCAACAAAAGGCGGCTCAAACATGCGCATCCCAGAAAACACCTGGTTGATACTCAACAGGAAACATATGTGGTAAACCATGGGTTTTAACACGCTACCATCAATTTTACAAGAAATGTGGTTTTAACCCATTCCCATGGCCTACCACATGAATGCAAACATATGTAACAATCCGCTTAAAAAAATGAACAAAACAAACACGCCGTCGATTCACTGTCAAGGCTGTCCGACCCGTGCTGAACTCCAAGCAGAACCCATTTTAAGTGCAAGCCCAAGTGTAGCTCCAAATCTTTTCCTTCCTATTGTTTCTTCCTAAAGACGTACTCCCCAGTAAATGAAAATGGGGGCAATCCACTATGGATCATTTCCGAAGAAAACCACCCAAAAAAATGTTCTCAGTTCCAGGTACTAAAAAGAAAAACGCCAGGCGTCCTGCTGAAAACGTCCCTGTTGCTTGGCACTCAGAGACTCAAAGGGCGTGGCTGACTCCAAGTCCAAACCATCCCGCAGCAGGGATTCCTGGCTGCGATGATCCGGCTGGGAGGGGAATTTTCCTGTGGTTATGTTAATTTTGTTAATTTACCCTTTGGTTACTTAAGATAGCCATGGAAAATCCCCTATAAATGGAGGTGTTAGTGGGAAATCATCCAAAATTAGCCATTTTCTATGGCTATAGGCTATGTTAAATAACCAAAGGGTATTTGGCGACTAAGGGGATCTATATTGGAGATATATTGGTGCTCTACCCTCTGGTAACCAACAGCGTGCGAACTGGAAAACCATCATTTGAAATTATAAATCAACTATACATGGGCCATTTATCAAGATTCAATAGCCAGGTTATAAAGTACCGGTGATCTGACCTGCTTGCAAAATCGATATGCAATTCATATACATCCCGTGTCATTTGTGATTGCAGGACAGTAATGGAACATGTTCAGGAAGACGTCATTTCACTGAACATGTGCGGACTTTAACTTGAATCATCCCAATAAATTTAGGAAGTTGGGGCCTGAATCTTACCAGAGCCCACTTGGGCAAACGAACCCATGCAGATACAAACACCAGGTACTGTAGGGATATCCCGGAATTAGTCTTGGAAATTCAGTGAAATCCTGGGGATGGCGACTCTTTGCTGGTACCTCCAACGAGAAATCATCATGAAGCTGTCTTGAAAGTATCAAGCTAGCACTTGCAAAACTGACATCCTAAGTTTATAGAAAACACAGCTACATTGGGACTCATCGCACATTGAAATCAGATCTAAAAATGTCTGGAAATTCTTTTCCTGCCGATGTCCATGTTCCGTCCGGAAGACAAAGCTGTTAACAATCTACATCTCATGACTTGCCAAAAACCCGTGAACTGCAAACCAACCAGTCAACCATCGTTTACCCAACAGCGCCTTATACTATTACTATGACTGAAACCCCCATAAATACCAAACCCACATAGCCCTTCAATTGATGGTTGTTATCATCAGTGGCTGGACTTTTCCCCTCCGAAATGCGCTGGGCCTGGTACAACTCCTGTGGTGCTTTGGGTCTGCGTGGCAGTTTGGACAAGCTCTGAGAGCCGGTGATGCAAATGGCGCAAACCTCAAAGCTCCAGTTGAAGGAGATCATGGGCAAATCATGCGGTCATTAGCGGTATAAAAAAACAACCACAATGGGAATGACACCAGGATTCGAATGTGGATATTGGTGGGAACATGTATTGAAATATATGATATGTTGGTCTGAAGATGATGGATTTGCCATTAAAAAAAAAAAACATGGATGTAGATGGGGAAAACGAGGATATCATGAAAAATATCATGTTGATATTTCACCAACAATATATGATACCCTCCGATCATTTGACATAGCTATCGAAAATGATATAAAGTGATCCATTTATGGATGATTTACCTATACCTACCTATTAAACATGGTCACGTTCCATGGCTATGCTGGCTATGCTAAATAACCATAGGATCATATATGATATGCATATGATATGCAACCAGCACTTGGGCGTGTCTAAACATCTTCCAGATGTGCGAGATGAGCACCATGAAAAAATTACGTGGAATGCGGTTCGGCAGTTCAAGGCTGGAACGTATACGGAAATACCAGGTAACCAAACAATGGCAAAATGGAGGTTTTAATGGAGGTTTCTAGCTGGGAAATCCCCTATAAATCGAGGTTTCTAGCTGGGAAAACCATCTCTAAATGGAGCATTGTCCGGCAAGCCATGTTTGACCGCCAGAGGGTAGACGGAATAACATCGGATACCCTCTGGTGAACTAACATAAGTATGGAAAATCACAATTTTTCATGGGAACATCCACTATAAATGGCCATTTTCAATAGCAAACTGTTAGTTTACTAGAGGGTAAATCACATCCCTGGCGCCCAATCTTTGCCAATTCCAGCACATTTGAGGTCCCCAGGAGGTGGTACCCACCATAGCGTGGTCTTTAGTTGGAAATCAAGTTTATCCTGCAAGCATAGAAAAAACTAGAGGAAACATATGGAAATACATGGAAACCCTGGGCATTTTTTGGCAGTTGTAGATCATTTTCCTAGATCTAGTCTATGTTAGTTTACCCTAGGGTAAGTGTAGAGATCTACCATGACACTTAACCTACCTAATTATTGTGTAACAAACTGGGGCACCACCCACCACAAGGGTTGCTCGGAAGCCAGGTGGCGGCGTCATCCTGCAATTTGCCCCAAAGTGGTGAATACCAATCAAAATGTAAGGACGTGGCGAAGAACCATATCATATATGAACTATATAATCTATATAAATGTATGCGTTTGTGTATGTGCGTGCACTCTATGGGTATATAAAGACATATATTTATACATAATATGTATATGCTGTATATGTATATAATACTATACAATTGTATATATATATATACTGTAGATGAATAAAAACCAAAAGGACACTCTCAAAGTTGGTTTCCCACTTGATTGCTAAGGTCATTCATATGTTCAAAAACTCGTGAATCGCAAGTGAGCAATAACCATGTGAAATACCCCAGTAATCAGCCCTGTATACCCACAGTTGTAACGTGGTGCCCCAGTTCTTTGGTTACATTGGTTGAAATACGTCTCGGAACACTGGTGGGCTTATGGCGATCAACTACTACAGTTAAATGGATAGTACTAAAGCGGAGAGGGCATCATATCATTACTTTGACATTTCCAAACATGTAAAATGTTCCATGTTTCGTTGTATAAGTGTTTCTTATGATCAAAGTATGCACAATTCGGCCACTTTCTACGCATGAATCAATTAGAATTGTTGTGGTCACATTCCCAGGTCTTTTCAGAGTCTCTCCTCTTTTTGTTGGTAAAATCCTCAGTTTTGGTGATTAACCATTAAGAACGACTGAAATGCAGTGGTCAATTAAACCTTTGCTATATCCCCTTTTTGGGGGTACCCTCTGGTATTTCCTAACATAACTATGGAAAATCACCATTTTTCATTTGAACATCCACTATTTCTATGGCCATTTTCAATAGCTATGTTAGTTTCATAATCATTTATAGTTGCTTTTCCCATGAAAAATAGTGATTTTCCATAGTTATGTTAGTTTACCAGAGGGTATTGTTCCATCAATGGATAACGGTTGTGTTGGGAACAAATCGTCATCGGAAATCGTCGATTGTCCCCAGGCCTGACCCGGCCGCTTGCCCAACTTGATGGCCTCTCAACGGAGTTTTCCGTTGCGACCGTGAAATGGGATGGGTACCAAGGGGTGAGAAACACCTAAGATATTTTGCACAATTACCATAGTATACCCGATTTTTTTGCTGGTTAATACATGTTAGCACTTAAATGACCATTTACATCCATTTATGGCAAAACGTTGAGGTATTGAAGCACGTATCCAAGGTTGAACCCCGTATTTTGGCGTTGTTGAGCTCTATATTTTCCGTTTACCAAGTGAGTTTTTGGTTTGATGTAATTATCCATTCACAATCTCTGATCCCCAATTTGCTACTCATTAGCTACATACAATGTGTTTGTTGATTGTTGCTGGTGACCCTCCTGTAAACATTCAAAAAACATGTGGACAACCCAGCATGAATGTAAATAATTTTCCGAGGGAAATGTGCCATGGTTTTCCACTTCTTTCTGCATGTTTACCCCATAGAGTAGTATCCCCAGTTCTGCCGGTTAATATGCTAATATACTGTACCACCCATCCAGTTGGTTGACGTGTCATCAACCCTCCCTGATCATCTCCTAGCTGGTCCATTCAAGACAAAATTCCCCATATGTTGCTTGTTATACAAATCATATTGAACTCATACAAATCCCAACATGTTGGTGGTTGACCCCACCTCACCCAAAAAACAAACAGGTATTTCTTAAACCAATAAAAACCATCTAAACAACCACCATTGGGCCCATTTTCCATGTTAAACCAAGCTAAAACCGCCAATTCTGATGGTGTGTTCAGAACTCCCCATCGATACCATGGATCGAATCATGTGGAGTAATGTGGAGTATCTCGCCTGCTGCCCTGTGCGGTTGCGTGGCAGCAATTTCAGCTCACTCAGCGGCAGGCGTTTGCCCATGCCACCGCTCGTCACAAAGAGACTCAGGTGAGGCTTTAAGGAGGTGCCGATAGCTGGGGTGGCGGAGAAAGCATGAGACACTATGAGGGTATCTATCACCTTCCCTAAAAGGGAGAATTTGGGAAAATCCTCTGAGATATTGCTAAATCACTATTCTATTTGGGGTTTACTGATGTTTACCATATTTATATTGCAATCCTATGTCTATACCTATGGATATCTTCAGTTGCTACATCTTTAATAAATTCTAAAGTATATCTATTGATTGACGCCCGCGAGCAGTGTGACGAATTTGACCATTTGACAGCATGGAAACTGTAGACTCTACATGGTGAATTTACCAAATGTATCCAAATGTTCCATTTTTTCAATAGTCAATATTGATTATTACCATTAACATCACCATTGGGAAGTAGGACAGTTGGTTCCCTACATGTCTGCAAAGTGGGCCACCCATGTCATAAGTTGCTGTATAATCCTGTAAAAAATATTGACTAGAATTAGATTTCTACCATGAACTATAAGTATTGGAGCTATAAACCAACTTAGCTATCTAAGGGGTCTCACCTTGTCTCACCTTGTCTGGGGACGTCACGTTTGCCACGTTTCTGAATGCCGAGTCGTCGCAATCTGATTGTCCTCCAATGATCTCAGATCCAACTACATTATATCTATGTCTGCAAGTTTATCTTAAGGGGACCGTTGAAAATTCAATAAACGGCAATTACCAGTATCCAATAAATTCATTCAACAAAGGATTTAGCAATGGCAAAATACAGGAGCCTCAATAGCGCGGCAGCAGCACCACATTAGTTATACTCCATTGTATCCCTATTATATCTCCATAATCCCTACAATTCCCTATAGGTTCCTGAAAATCCCTGTATCTCTATTTATTCTATCTCCATAATCCCTATAATTACCTATATATCTTTGAAATTCCCAATCATTTACCACGCTTCCCAAGACGTCCAAGTGACACGCTCTGTGCAGCCATGAACTTCTGCCATGCTCCACTGCCACCACCGCTGGGAGATGTGGGCGAAGGTTCTCCTGCTCATTCCCGGAGCATGGGCTCACCAAGAGCCATACCAGGTATAGCCCCCAGTTCTGTGTAAATTGGTCTAAACAGCCAGATACCCTCTGGTAAACTAACATAACTATTGAATATCCCATTTTTAATGGATACTGTAAATCAACTATAAATGGCCATTTTCAATAGCTACGTTAGATTACCAGAGGGTATCTGTATATTGAATATCCTTGTGTACCTACCGTACTAGGCACCAGAAGTAAGGGACTTATTTCACTCCACTACGGGACGAACTGGGGCACCACCTTGTAATTGCTTCATAACACAGGTATACAAGTTGACCCTAGTCTCATTGGATTGGTCTAAGGGAAAATTTACAGGAAACCATGGATTTTCCCATCAAATATAGAGGTTTCCTGTAAATTTTCCCATTAACCAATCCAATGATAGTCCTGGTAGCTTCAAACCCACTCATATTGGGACCTATATTTGTATACCTGGTAGGGGCCATAGCAGTAAATCATCAGCCACAAGGGCACCATTGGGGCTCAACTGATTGGATAGCAACACCACTCAGCTAAGCTCAGGGAACTTGTCCGACCAACCAACAATGACGTTTTGTAAATGAACCACTTAGTACAGTAGGAGGTTGGCAAGTCCCCTAAGTGGGGTTGTCCCATATATAACTGGGATCTAGCTATGATTATCAAGCAGTTACTAGAGTGGGATGATCCACCAAGTAGGACGTCTCTCTCTCTCTCTCTTTTTGGTGGTTGTTGCAAATGGACAAATCCTGTGTGCGGCCTCCCGGCATGCCACAGGAAGGACCCCCCCCTTCTTAGCCAAGTTGACTCATAACTAGATAAGGTAGGGGGTATATAAGAGATATACACTCTTGTAAAATTACATAACTATTGGAAATCACCTTGTTAATAGGTGAATCAAATCATCTATAAATGGCAAATGTCCATAGCTATGTTAAATTACCATCTGTAGTGAACTGAGCTCGTAAAATTTCAGAAACCAACACACACATAACTGGAGTTGCCTCCTCCAGCCAGCAAAAAATCAGCTCAGTTGGCTAGTTAGAACCATATTTGGAGCATTGGGGCTGGGATATGTCCCTTTCTAATTGAAGTTCCACGCATGTGATCCCCTATTGTAATCCAATATAACCATGATCCATGATGCATCATCATCATCATCATCATCATCATCATCATCATCATCATCATCATCATCATCATCATCACCATCCTCACCATCCTCATCATCATCATCATCATCATCATCATCATCATCATCATCATCATCATCATCATCCTAGTTCCCCTACTAAAACTAGAAACCAATATGGGCAATATGGGTTTGTCCAAAAATAGTGCACCTCTAAATTCACAGGTGAATTATCATTATCTCATATTATCTCCATTAAATAGCTATAATTGGGGGAATAACCATAAATCATCTAAATATAATGTCATGATAAATATAATTCAGAACTTATAACATTTTATAACCATAAATCATAATCCAGTGGTGAATTATATCATTATCCCCATTATTCATGGCTATAATTGGGGGTATACACCATTTTCAGACACACCCCAAAAAATGTGAATCCCCTCTGCCAGCTCCGCCAGCCTCCACTGCCTTCATCCTCCACCTCCACGGTCTCCACTGCTTCGACTGGCTCCGACTCCGCAACCGTAGCACTCGTCGAGGCGTCCTGGGGAAACGGGTTGCGGTTCAAGGGCTGGAGATGGGGAGATTCAGCAGCAAAACTTGGGGAAAGATCAGGCATTTATGGGAACATATGGCTGAATTAGATGTTTTGAGGTGCTTTAGGTGTGTCCAAGATGTCTTGAATTGTCTTGAGATCGTGTAAGCTGTAGTTTTGATGTTTTTACAGTTTTAAGCCGACAAACTTGAGAAATTCAAGGCTGACATTGAGAATCGAGATTCAGTTGAAGAAATGGGGATAGCATCTTTTGAAGGTTGGAGACTCCCCAGTCAGAAATTTCGAGCACATCAACACAAGAACAACAATTGTAAAAACCAAATTGAGATTCACTACGTTTTTCACAAAATTGACATAAGTTAACCTGCTGGGGAACCCAACTTACAAAAATCTTGGTGAAAATTGTCAACCCCAATTTGCTGGGCCATGAGGTTAGCGCAATGGACTAGTAGCAAAGAGAAGTAAAAATGGACAGGTAAGCCACCAGCAAAGGATGGCCCAAAAGCTTCCCCCATTTGCCGTCTCTGTTGTTTTTCACCTCATCCAACTTTCGATATTATATGTACCATCACCCCACCCATCAAGCTCTACATATATCAACCCATACTTCGCTATCCTTAGGAGCCCCTTCCTGCAGCTTTACGATCAAAAAACTGCAGTCTGTCCAGTCTGTCCTTGCTTCTCCCCATGAACTGCTGAATTCTCTGCAGCATCCCACCGCGTGGTGCGGAAGCCACCGCGGCTTCCACTGCGAGCGGCGCGGAAGCCTCGGCGTCAGCATCGGCGACCGGGTCGCCGTCGGAGTCGTCGTCGGAGCCAGCCGCCGTGGTAGGGCCGGAGGGGAGCGACAGGGCCTGGAGGTGCCAGTGGAACATCGGCTGTGTTTAGATGGCAACATATCTGCAGGAACTGGGGGTGTTACCGTGGATTTACCATGACAAAAAGGAGAAACAAGCGGAAACAATCGATTTTCCGGAGAAGACACGCAGAAAATGGTGTGTTGTTTCTACCATGGATTTCGTACCATAGGCCTTTCAATGCTTAAATCTGTGTTTGGAACATACCTTTTGACCGAAGCTTCCATGGATTGCTGCTTTCCTTCCGTCGCATGATCCTTGCACGTAGGTTTCGCTCTGGAACCCAAGAAATATCGCCACACACTCAATCTCAAAGCAGAAGTCTCAGATAAGCTAAACCAGCCCGTTCCAAGTGACCTTCTAACCCCCAGACTTTGAAGTCTTCGCCCATCCCCTCTAGGTTGCCAGTTGTAGCATTCACCAATTGGCCTACAAAGAAAAACCAGGCGAACGTCGGGCCCCCTGCAAAAAAATGCAAACACACCTAAACTTTCTAGCTAGTTGTCACCACCAAATGGAAAACATGAAACCATATTAAACTACAAGGTGAATTCCTCTAGATAGCGAAGTTGGTTTTCAATTCCAATACTATGTGTTTTGGCAGATACAGTTAAGCGGTTGTATAAACCAACCAGTCAATGGTTTTCCCGTTCTTGTTGATTAATTCTCTGTGCCCTCATATTTGCATTATAAAATCCTCAGCTTATTGTGGTTGGAATCATGCAAACGGCCGTTTTTGATGTTGAACCTACAAGGTGGTGCCCCATAGTTATCCAAGTTGGTCTATAAGTAGATGATAGATGCACACTTAACTGGTGTGTTTAAACCAACTTCAACTGGTTTTTTCAACACCTGCCATCCTTGAATCACACTAATCACTGTAACAACTGCCCCAGAAATCCACCAGGAATGCTGTCCCCATCGCCTTGGCTTTGGCTTGCCATTGCTCTTTCTCTCCGCTGGGCAGCTCTCGCCACTTCTGCCCAGCTTCTGCACTTGGACTTAGTTTGTTCTCTCTGAGCCACCTGAGTGGATGAAGCCCACGGTGCCCAGGTTGCGCCCCCAAGCTGGTGCCCCCGCTCTCGTGAATATTTGGTGATGTTTGTTTGGTCATGTTAGGTCTATTGCCCATGTCACTATAGTCAAAAACACCTTTAACCATTGTAACCCCAGCTCATCTAGTTACAAACCCCCAACAGTAAGGTTGATGCTTGTCAAGAAGCCCTAAAGGTTGCGCCAAAGTTTTTAGATTTCCTGGTGCGGTTGAAAATGCACCAACATCACCGTTGGAAATACAGTAATTAGCCTCTGGCAATCCCACATTTATAGATGATTCTTCCATTGAAACCTCCATTTTACAGAGATTTTCCATTGCCATGTTTGATTACCGGAGGGTATCCCATATCAAAGATGTCTGGAGCCGTATCTTTTCCCAGCACCCCCATGGACATTTATGTTAGGAACGTATGTTTCTTCAGCAGCAGGTGTAGCTCCTGCTCCAAGTAAGTTGGTATTTCACCCCCGAGTTCATGGAGAAATTGATGGACCTAGCTGCATTGCGGAATCTTTTTGGGGTCCACGGGTGTGTCTGGTGCAGTACCCCGTTATACAACTGGCCGTCCTCAATCTTTCCACTACTTGCACCAGCCTTCCCTTTGACCCTCTTGGAATATCTCCAAGCACTGCTGTTTTTTCTTTCAAGGTGCGTGATATCTGTGTATGTACATCTACCGGCCTTCCAGAAAAACCTCTACAGATCTCTACAGCACATCACTCACTGTGCCCCTTTGTGTATCTTTAATCCAGCTCTTCGGTTCGACATGATGAAAAGGAACATAAACCTGGAAACATAACTAGAATTGTGGGGCCCCATGTCCATCATGTTTGTCGGCTTAGACAAAGTTAGAAACCCATCTACAGTTACAAGATGTTATACCTAGCACAAACCACATTTTTCTTCCTGTTTTCCAGCAACTTTCCTATCGTGGGCGAGCCAGATAGACTCCGCGCAAGGCGCCACATTCATCGATCTCTGCCACGGCTGCGCCGTGTGGAGCACGATGACGTCCTCTTGGCCACTTTTGCCAAACTTCGTCTGACACGCAAGGCTTCCCTCCAGATCTTTATCAGATGCATCTGACATTCCAGCCAGGGCAGATAAGGATATCTGAGCCTATAGTTGTTGGCAGCTTTCAAGAGCTTCCACCCTTCTCAAAAAAGCTGAGATAAGAGATTTCTCAGGCGATCAATGGGACCCCACGAAACGGTGAACACCCAAAACGCCTCCCTGGTGATATTCTTCATCAGCACAAGGAGGTGCACCACATCTGTCTTGGAAAACACGGATTTAAAACAATGTGATGTGAAGCATATGGGTTTTGTCCGAAAATAGCGTACCCCCAAACCCAATGGTTTTGCTGATCATTATCTAAATTATCCCCATTATTTATGGCTATAAGTGGGGGTATACCGGTATACCCTATTTTCAGACACACTCATATAAATTACCCATGCAAAACCTGCAAAATCTTAGAAAATCTTAGAAATTATACTAGTAATGTGTGGGATTCACCCAATGATATGATAGACCATGCCCAATATCACCCTTTTGGGTATACACCATCACCAAAAGATATATTGTAGATTTGTGATTGGGTTTCCCACATTGCAATAGTATTCCCGGCATTGTTGACAATTTCTGCCATCTGAATATGGGGATCTTCCCTCGCCACGGTGAGTTACCGGAGAACATACTTGTTATAATTCCGACTGTATTGTGTGCCAAGTCGCAAAGAATTAAACCATCTCAGAACTCAGAACAATTTCATGCCCCCCATTTTCCCATCCAACTCCAAATGTGTTCTCATTTTTTCTTGGTTGCATTGCGTACACCTCGCAGAAGAAACAAGAAGGTCAACCCCACAAACTTGATAATAAAAACCCCAAAAACCACTCTACGATTCATGGGTAAATCGGTTACACCGCGTTAACAATCCGTTGACATACCATTGCATACCATTGCATCCCGTTATAATTCATTTATTGTCCATGTTTATAACCCACAAAAATCAATTCAAAACGATCATATTCCATTAGCATCCCTTAAAGATTCAATAAAAAATCAATCAAGAGCTGGGGATTTCTTGGATTTGCTTATAGGAACTCCCTCCCTCCCCACCCCAAAAAAGAAAACATATTTCCTGCAGATTCCCCAAGTTTCGTGGATTTCCCATTGGGAAGATCAAACATCATCGACTGAGCGAATCTGAGAATCACCCCACACTAGATATATATATATATCATATAATATCATATTCCCATAATATTTCCATAATATCGTATCATTTCCCACCAAACAAACTGATGAAAATCTCATGCTTCGACTTGCTCCCGTAGCCACGGCACAGTACGAAGCCCGTCATCCGCCGCTTCTCGCCGGCCGAGCCAGTTGGCATCTCGGCCACGGCGTCGGCGGAGAGGTGGCAGATGCCGCTGCCGCCAAGGGAATCGCCGCGGAGCTTCATGCAGGGAATACATTTCCTGGGGCAAAACATAGGAAGATATGATGAGAATATATATATATGGGAATGTATGGGATATTACGGGATTTTATGGGATTAATGTATATTCATATATTCAACATTGTTTAGCAATTTATACATGTATACCCAGAGTTAATCACGCTGAAGGCCATTAGTATGCGATTTCTGTTGGAAACGCGTAGTTCCAATACATGTTGCAATTTAAAAAGCATCAAGATGCGAATATGAAATGATAAGTATGCGGCAGTATGCTTATCTTATTAGTATTGAAGGCATCTGAAAAAACCGGAGACATGGTGAGGGGAGGAGAACTGTATGGCAGGTATGAATACCATAGCCTCCAAACAAAAAGGCCTGTACATGGTGGATGTTCCATTCCCACCTAGATCGGTGCACTTTGCACCGAAATCTTGGTCCATGTTCAAGCTGGACAGCTATAGGATTTCTCCTCCTAGACCAAAATGGTGGCTTCCCACGGAAAGATATTGGCCCAAGTACTAGAACATAAAATGAGGCAATCTTGGGATACCTCCCCCAAACCTAGCCATACGGTGATGTTTTTTGGGCTGCTTGTAGCCGAGTCTCGCTTTCAAGGTGCTGCTCCGAAGATTGGAGGCCTGTTGAACTGATACGACAAAAACGCGGCGAATCTTACATGAATGTCGTAAACCCAATGCCGGAAACCATCCCCAAGTCATCACCATTTTTTGGGGTGGGATTCCAATTCATCCTCAAATGGTAGGATTATGGCATTGAGGCAAAACAACAACCTTAAGCTTCCCTGAAGATGCCCAAAAAATGTTAAGATTTTCTGAGCTGGTTAGTTGATCTTCCTCCATGTATTGTCAGAATGACCCAAAAGGTTTACCCCACATTGTAGGGACCCTGAATGATAAATTAGTTGACTTTCCTATCTTTTCGTTTTGGGCGAGCCAAAAGAAAGGACATAGCCCAATCCCACTTCGACTACGTATGCGGATTCTCAACTTCAAACACTGCAGTTGGGTCCGGACCAAATGAAGGATATAAGCGCACATGATGAGAGCATGTTCAAGCCCAAACAGCCACACCCATATCTGTGACACATCCTAAATCATCTGAGAAGTGACTGGCCTAAAAGCTGGCATGACATGCACTGGATCATTCCCAGCCACCAGCTTCATAATCTGCATATGGGACATGGGAACACCCAAAGATACCCTCCGGTATTCAAACATGGCGTGCTGGAAAAAACGATTTTCCAGCCGGCCACATTTGAGGATCCCAAAGGGTCAACTCATGAAAATGACATGTTTTCCCCAATAAGATTCACCATGTTCTCAAGTATTTCTCAAGCGAACCCACCGTTTTCCCCTGTGAAGTCACAATCTTCCCAAATAAAATCGCTGTCTTCCCTAGTAAAAACATTCTTTTCCGTGCTAAAATCACAAGTTTCCGACCTGTTTGGTATGTCACATGTGTCCCTTAAAGGGCACCGGACACCGAAACGACACCGGAACTCCACCGCCTGAGAGCACAGCGCCGCGCCGCTTTCGGAGACCGTCACGAGGAGATCCTGGAAGAGTTCACCAAACATTCGTGTTTCTATGGTTACCCTCGTAAACAAACAGTTTGCTATTGAAAATGGCCATTTATGGTTGATTTACCTATTAAAAATGGTGATTTTCCATAGTTATCTTAGTTTACCGAAGGGTAGTTGGCTATGAGTAAAAACCCTGGTACCTTCTGTTCTCCCCAAAATAGCTGGGCAAATGGATGTTTATCCCATTAAAATTGATAATAATAGGTTTCTATAGTTAGTTGGTTATACGTTTATAAACCATGGTAGCTATAGATTACCTACGGTATAATGGGAAAATGATGAATGATAAAACAAGCAATTATGGTGAAACTATGTGAAATTATGAATATAATCATCCTGGAGTACAGTAGATAGAATATGGAAAATGTCAAAGAGATTCCCATTTTAGTGAGAATATCTTTGAAACTTTCCATATTCTATCTACTCCAGACTCCAGGATGATTATAGTTATAAGTTGCCCCCCAGTTATGTTTGTTGGTTTATAAGCCCCATTAACTATCTAGTTATAAGTATAATAAACCATAGTTAAATTGGAGTCATAAAACAATTTAGCTATCTTGGGGGCCCCACATTGTAGTTATAAGTTGGTTTGTAAACCACGGTAGCTATAGCTTACCATGGGTATAGTGGGAAAATGACGAATGATTATACAATAAATTATGGTGATTTGATGTTGGGATGATAGGGATTCACCATTGGATTTAGGGATTATTTTCAGAGAAACCCATGGTTTGCCTGGTTTTTCTTGATTTCGTGTGGGAGAAAAAAACTGAATGTGACTGGAGAACAAACCACCGCAACATCACTATGCGCATAATGATGAATTCATTTCCTCAAAATTCACTGTGTCATAGTAAGTCTCGTTTTTAGAGGATGATCCGCTACAAATCACTACATAAGTCACAATCATGGCACTACCTTTTGGTAAGCCAAGATTGCAATGGAAACTCACCAGTGTCACTCGGAAGTTCATTCCAACGAATTCCAACCAATCGAATTGCCAGGTAACGCACGGATTTTCCACTCAAACACTAGAGAGATCCTTAGAGCACCAAAGTGTCACCAAATGACGACATGTCGGACCCAAGGCTGAGCACGGCTTAGTTCACTACGTGCCCAACGGGGATATTTCTGAAGTTAAAACCCACGTATACCAACTGAACGGATCTCAACTGGCTAGTAACCCATGGTTGACTAGGATAATTATAAATATAGATTGATATAGATGAATGTCAAAATATTACAAATATAAAGCCTTTCACAGCCTTCAACAAATAGTTGCGAAAAACCTATTTCAAACAAAGATAAGTCAAAAAAGGACATGTTACAAATAGCTAAAGCTCATCTGAGAACTAGACCTATATGTAGTATACAACTAAAATGTTAACATTTCCGATCTACTGTTTATAACAGTATATACCCTCTGGTAAACTAACATAGCTATGGAAAATCACCATTTTTCATGGGAAAATCCACTATAAATGGCAGTTTTCAATAGCTTTTTGTATGTTTACCAGAGGGTGTAACGGTATAACTTCAGTTATGGTTGATTTATGGTTGATTTTCCCATTGAAAATGGCCATTTATGGTTGATTTTCCCATTAAAAATAGTGATTTTCCATAGTTATGTAAACGTTTACCAGAGGGTATAACTTCAGTTGGATCCTCCACTTGGCCCATCTCAGATCTCAGATCCATCTCCTGCAGCCCAGCGCGGTGCACCCAGCGCAGCTCATCGCCCTCGTTCAAAGGACAGGCCAAGGTCAATTTGCCAGGCCTGGCAATGCCATTGGAATACAGCTTTCAACGACCCATAGACTTTATATATATTTAATTATATATATATATATAAATATATATATGTGATAATTATAACTAAGAATATTATATATATACATGTATATCTACATAGATTCTAGTGTGTAAATATACCTATATTTAAATATGTAAATACATAAATATATATATTCTAGTGTGTAAATATACCTATGATTAAATATATATAAACACACCCACACACACACACACACACTTGACTTGATCATAAATAATAATATCTGCATTTATTTAGGGATATTCCAAACAAATAGGTTATTGTGTATGTCGTTGTCCACACCTGCAAGGTGGTGCGCCCCAGGTATCTTTGTTTTGTCAACCGAGCTACATGTAATGTAGATGTATCTACTCAATGAATCACAAAATCAAGCTACTTTAAACCAACTTAGGTAATTCTGTGGCACCACTTGCACTTGGGGGCTGCAAATGATCTGCAGAATATATCGATCAGCACCATATCCCCACTTTTGGTTGAAAGTAAAATCTGCGAAGATTTACTAAACCCCTTAAATTGGTGAGGAGTCTTTCCATCAGTAAAAATCAAGCCGAAACTCCCCTACTTGTAGCACCATCCCAGGACTTGGGACTGGTTCGTACTTGGGATTAGATCCCAATCAGAAATTGGAATAACCTACCTTCAGGACCTAGAAGCCCGGGCTACTGATCACTTACTAAGTGGGATGAGCCTGAAAGTGTCCAGTGGAGACCATAGTTACAATCAGCAGAAACCCTAGTTGGCCTGAGTTTCTGATTGATGTAAAGCGCCATAAACATCAGGTTTGCGGTAAATATAACGGGGTTCATAAACCAACTTAGAAGACTATGGGGCACCTCCTGCAAACTCAATCAACAATAATTTGCTAATTAGTAATTGCCTCCAAATGTTTAATCATTCAAACCACATTTTTGCTCCCTGTAATTGACAGTAGATCTCCACAAACAGCACCACCCAAAAAGGTTTAAAAAAAGACTTTCCAGGATATGAACTGAGGGATGTTTCCTCCACAATTTCCAGGTTTCCAACTTTTCTATCTATCTGGGGGTTGCCATACATGGAGAGATGTTCACAACTTTTTTTTTTGGGGGGGGGGGTGCCCACACGAGTTGGTCCGGGGTCCTGACTTTCTAGGAATCTGAGCCTGTTTTCAGGCCATCGACGGCTGGAGGCACCGGCCAACTTCTGGGAAATCTGTGGCGAGCTCGACTCAGACTCAGAGGATCGTTCTCCTCTGCAACGGTTGGTGCGGCTGATCTCGCGCCCCATGTCCACAGGATCCTGGCCAGTTTCCATGTGTTTTGGCCGCATCGATGAGCTTGCGCATCGCAGCCTCGAACTCGGACAAGAGCGCCGCAAAACCGGTCTCAATGTCTCTCCGGCCACGTCTTGCGCCAAGATGTCAGGCACTGCTGCGGGCCTCAAGGACCGGTCGCAACATTGGAGCTCAGGTGAACATATGACACTGACACGGATACTCAAACAGATTTTTTATACGCCCAAAAACGATGGAAACAGTTCCTCTAATTTGCGGATTCTTTGTGCTTTCCATCTATTGGAGGGTTGCTATTCTAGCCTTTCAACAGAGGTACCGATATTTCTAAATCCCATTAAATCCCGTTAAGTCCTTTTAAGCCACACCGTATAAGTCCCATGAAACCACCATTAAAATCCCATGAAATCCCATGAAGTCATGAAATCCCACTAAATCCCCATTAAATACATTTTTTTGAGACAAACACCCGGCAGTGCCTCCCTTGGTTTATGCCGAGGATTCTTGTTTCCACATGGGTGCTCCAACTCTTATTAAATCCATTGTAATGTGGGTAAAAAATAATCAACCACCCGTTTGGGAATGGTTTATGCCGCCTGTTTATGGTGAAATTAAGGGTGTTTTATCCGAGTTTTACCAACATTAAACCCAATTATCAACAGAGTTATTTGTCCCATCAACTCCCATTGAGTCCACTCCGTCTCATTAAGTTCATATAACCCCCATGAAATCACCATCAAAATCCCATTAAATCAAAACAAAAACATGCAATCATCATTAAATCCCATGCAAAAATCCCATTAAATCATCATCAAATCCACTACAAACCCCATGAAATGGACCCCAAGATTTCTACCATCCACAATGCCTCAGGTTGCAAAAGCCGCTCAACGGCACACGCTTCGCCCAGCCCTGCGCCGTGACGATGACGGCGAACTCGCTGTCCTGGTCCTGGACCGGGGGACATGGGGCTGGGATTTCACCATGATTTCACCATAGATTTAAGCATTAACCAAAGCATTAAACATTGGGGATTTCAATGAATTTCACATGATTTCACCATGAAACACTGAGATTGAAGATGATTTAAGTATGTAACCACTGAAAATGGTGATTGAACCATGATTGAATCAATGATTTAACGATTCAAATGTGTGCAATATCGATAATTTTCCCAGTGAAAATGGGGACTAAACCATGATTGAAACATTGAAATGGTAGATTTGACCCTGCAAAAGGAAGGATTTCGCATGTTTTACCCTCTGGTAAACTAACATAGCTATTGAAAATGACAATTTCTTTATGGAAAAATCAACTATAAATGGCCATTTTCAGTAGCAAACTGTTGGTTTACCAGAGGGTAACTATGTTTTTCATAGAGGATTGAACCTTGAACATTTGGATTTTAACATGATTGAGCCATTGAACACATGGTATCGAACGTGGCGACTTAGTCATGAAAAAACAGATTTCATCACCAACACCGGATTTACAGTAATCACTAGAAATGTTGACTTGACAACGAAAAAAGATGCCACAAATTTCGCCACTGCACAGTGTTGTTGTCTTGTCAGCAATCGAGGATTTTCACTGCCAAAAATGGGGACTTAACCATCAAAGGGAGATTTGACAACAGCCAGGAAGGAAACCATCAATCTGCCATAGCACCCAGAAAGGATCTGAGTGCTAGAAATGATATCCTCCTGATAAACAACATGGACCCTACATCTAGAATCTATAACTACTGGTAATTATATGGAATAATTACAGTACTGCCATGTGAATGTCTGGAAAGCAATCTAGCAGTCCTTGATGTTGCTTGAGGTAGCCCACATCAACAATCTGCAATCCCACACTTGCCAATGTGTTGACCCCTGCATATCCCTGCGAACATCTGCAAACGGTTTAACTTTTAGTGGGGTAAGTGGTAAATCTATCCAAACCTAACAAAACGTCCTTCTCATGCACCGCTTTCATTTGACGTAGCTATGGACAATCACCATGTGCAATATTTAGGCCAATCAATGTTCTCATCAATGGGCAGTTTTCCCTTGCCATGTTCAATAACCAGAGATCAGAGTGTATATCCAAGAGAATTCCATTGTTTCTGCGGTATAAACCCTATCTAATCACCATGAAATCCATCATTTTTTACACGACTTCTCAGGGTATCCATCCACAGCACCCGATGGCTTCCTTCAGGGCATGAGGAACTGCGATCACGGCCGTCACGCCGTCGTTCTTTGGAAGTACCGGGGCCAACCTTGGAAAACCCGAGGGTGGTGGAAACTATCCACCATGGTCGCGCCCGGAAGAATTTCAAAGCCCGGAAATAGATCAGAAAGACTCCGGTAGTCAAACATGGCTGAAAAATTCACAATTTTTACAGTTGATTCTCTTACTACAACCTCCATTTACAAGGGATTTTGATTGTAATGTTTGATTACGAAAGGGTACATCTGCTACAAGAGCCTAGAAGGGCGAGATCTATTAGGCTTCAGGTTAGATTCAAGAATTGCATAGCACACCAGAAACTGCTGGAAGTTGACCCTGCAACAAAAACACAGCAATATTGGCAAGCAAAACACATTGCAAATCAAACAGAACCTATTGGGATACTGTGGATGGAAGAAATCCTGCACCACCTTGGATGGTTGAAACCCTATACACAATGGGGTAAACCACCTATCAACTGGTGCAGGATTTCTTCCATCCACAGTATGATGCGGCCTGGCGGTGGCGTGGGATCAAAACTGGTGGGCAAGCTTGCCGGCAATATATTAAGATGCGGATGAAAGCAGAAAAGAAACGATTCGCCCCGGTAAGAGTTTGAATCTGCATGTTGGTGCCTCTTAAAACCGTTGATTCTTGGTGGCCAAATCGCTACTTCTGCTGGTGAAAACTCTACTTTGGGCTCTTACCCTCGCAACGGAATATCCACCATTATTGGTATTTAAGTTGAATTTTCCTATTGAAGTATCCATTTGTAAGGGATGTTCAATTGTTATGTTTGATTGCCAGAGGTTACATCCACAATCTCATGAAAATGTGCCGATAAATTGTGATGTGCTGTTTGTGTTGCTGGTGTGGGGTTCCAGCGAATAGTATGGATGTCATCTCGGATCAAAACATCGTGGCAATTTCCATCGGAAGGAAACCAGACCAACGGTGGTGAAAGTCCCTTAATCCCATCGAAACACCCTGTAAGTTTAGCAGGCTAAGCCCACTGTGAGAATTGAGATAGATTCCAAACTTCTTCATTCGCCGCAATATAAGTCCTATCTTTGAGTTTTTGATGGTACTTGTTCGAGTTAAGCCGCTGGGAATCAAGTTTGCAGCAATGAATTCAAAGGAACCAACATATTTCACCATAGGAAGGGCCACTGACTTCGCTAAGTTTATATTTGAGTAGATCAACTAGGCGTTATGTAGATACATCTCTCTCTCCATATAGTAGATATATCTATACTTTTAGAAATTAGATGGGGTTACAAACCAGCAAACATAACCGGGAGGCACCTTCCTGCAAGATCTCATTGCTTGTTTTATGATTTTTATGATAAACCCTGGCGCCAGGAGCCCCATGGCCATGTTCACAATAAACAGTCTTGGCAACGAACGTCAAGTTTGGCTATTCAACGAAGCCCTTCACCTACAGCACTCATCAACACCCGCCAGAAATCCTGACTGTTGAATCTGTTGATGTTGAAATCCTATACCCTCTCGTAAACTAACATAGCCATGGAAAATCACCATTTTTTGATGGGAAAATCCACTATTTCTATGGCCATTGTCAATTGCTATTGTTAGTTTACCAGAGGGTACCCCCATCCCAACCCCCAACCCCCAACCCCAACCCCCAACCCCTACCCCTACCCCACATGGGTTTTCTTCGGTGGAAATGGGAACGAAATCCGTCAATCTGCGGTGGCCAACCGCCAGGCCGAAATCCCCCAACACACCGCGAAGACTCAGCTGGCCCTTTGGCCTTGAAGAATTGTTGACAGGGGTTCGGGTCAAAAGATTTAAGTTATACTAAATAATACTAAATATATATCTAAGTTATACGAAATATAGTAATACTGGTTTACTCAGGACTTACCAACCACCAACATGCACATTTATGAGGGTGAATCTTAACCCGTTTTTTTGTAGGGTCACCTTCAACGGTGGCTCGCGAAATCACCATGATTCAACCAACAAAACAAAGGAAATGTCAAAAAAAAGTCAACCACGATTGGTTACTTTACTCACTGACCACTGAATTTTGTGGTCCCATCTCATCCTAGACATACGCGTCCGCAGCTAAAGCGCCATTCCCCCTGCGCTGCAAGAAACTGTTCAATGGGTACGGACACGTCTTTGGTCTGCTGGAGTGGTACGTCCAAAGCCTGCATGCTAGCGCGCGTTCCTATTCTATGGGAAGGTTGCACCAGGCTCAAACCCTACAAAATCCAACAAGATTGCATAGTTTCACTTGCAAAATTGATTTGAATTCAACTTGCACAAAAACCTTCCTCTTAAACAGCAAACAGCACATCTTGGCTGCTGATTCGCTGAATGGTTAATGTCTAGTTGATGGTGGAGCATAGATTTTGTGTTCACCCCACTCTGTACAATTTGTTTTTTCCAAACCCAGGAAAATCCGTAGTTTTCTGGTAAGAAAACTTCTTCGACTGTAAAATTGAATATAAAAACGAATATGCCAACTGATAAAGAGGGTTGCTCAAGAGTTTGCATATAGGGAATCTTTTGGTTCTCCGGGCTAGATATGGTTGCATTATGTTGCATTTGATTATTCGCATAATATGCGTGTGCACACCAAAAATACATAGGTTTGTCTTAAAGTGGTACCCCCAACATCCAGCCAGGCTTATCACCGTTTTCCCTAGTATTTGATAAGTTCTCCGTTTTCAGACACACCCACACACGCAAAATCCTTTTGTCCTCGTACCATCTGATAATCTAGGAAAGCTATGGGCAAATCATCTCCAATTTTAGGTTCAATGGCCAAAAGGTCACTTCTGCACCTCTAAGTTCTATGAAAAGTATGGTTCATCCATTTTCCATATTTCGAATCTGGAATAAGGATATTTTGGGAAAGTTACCCCAATCCCAACCATCCTGAAACGTTGAGGTCCGTTGAGGTTGTTATAATAATGTTTATCCGGATTGAATGACCACTTGGAGGATCATCCCACTTGGTAATTGGTTAATAACCATGGTGATCGTAAGTCTCCTAAGTGGATTATCCCATCAATGGGTGAACTAACCATGGTATCTTCACCACTTACGATTCGTGGGATGATCCAAGCAGTTTCCTCGGTTTCCCACACGATTTGCCGCCTGAAGTTTGAAGACGTGCCCCGCTTTAGTGAAAGCGAGAAGCGCATCAAACTCGCCTCAGCCCCCACCATGGCGAAGAAAACGCAACATTTCACAGAGAAACATGGTGATTTAATGGTGGCTTTAATGGCATTTAATGGGATTCAACATGATTCAACCAAGAAACATGGTGATTGGGATTACTTGGATAAGAGTTAATGCCATGGTTATGGCAATTAGCAGAACGTTGTGACAAGATGAAGACAGATCACCTTTGGGGAAAGTTGTGCTAAGAGTGTTGCATATTGTCATTTTCAGGCCTGGGAATACCTTAGAATAACAACCCATCAACAGCCCATACTGGGCTGTATGTTGAATTCATAAATCCTATCTCTTAGATCGAGACTTAGTCCGTAGACCTGAATTCATAAAGGTTTGCTTGCCTGTTATTTATTGGTTCCCCTTCACCATTCTAGTTGTTTTTTGAAGAGTTGACATCAGAAAACCTGCCATCCACCTTGCCATCAAATGTCCCCTGAGGTAACCTGGCAATGGGGATTCAAAAACCGCCCTTTTGGACGTACCAGGGGTCACCTTTCGGGTACCGTAAGTAGTGGATCTTTCATTGCCATGTTGGATTGCACACATGTCATTTCACTAGTGAAGTTTCCGTCAAAAAAAAAATGGGGAACTCCGGAACGGGGGAAATCCTGAAACCAAATGTCATTGGAAATCCGATATCATTGGTGAAGGATTTCCCCATGCTATGTCATCCAAGTCTCGACAAACAAAGGCCGCATTGATGGCGTCCGGAAGTTCTGCCGTGTCCTCCTCTTCCTGAAATACGGCTCAAAGTGACGTCAATTCAGGATGCCTGCCAAAAACGAGGAGATTCAGCTACTAAACTGGTGACTTTATGATATTTTATATTCTATGCCATATGCAAACGGAGATATATAAAATTAAACATTTATTAGGTTGATTACGTTGTCTGACATTTCCCGTAGTACCCTAAAGGAAACACTCTCGAACAAGTGAGTAGGTAGGTAGTTTGAGCTATCCCTTACTAAACTCACTCCGTGTTACCCTGCGCACACTCGCACTCCACAGTCAAAACGAATGGAACTACCAATGAGTAGCTCAGTTTTCCAGCTAGCACCTGGTTGGCAACAATGCTCATGATACCATCTTTTAAGGGAGAGAGAACAAGACATATATTGATGAATATGCTCCACTCGAACTACATGCAAAATAATGAGTACCTGCTAGCAAACAACATGCATGTAGTAGCCAAAAACAATGGGATCACTCATGATCACTAAAGCAATCAGGGACAAAAAAACGATCTTTCACTACTTGGGAATGACATTCATTGGGTATGACCATCCCCTATACCCTCTTGTGATTTAACGTTCAGCTGTAGAACATTGCCCATTTACAAATGTTTTATGATGGTTTACTCCCATTGATATCCCTATGCATATTTAAACATATATATATATATATATACACATACGTATGTCCTCATATATCCCATTATAAATCTCTTTTGTTGATGCTAAATCAATCGCCCAACTGCTTCCCGCCGCCACCCCGCGTTCCCGCCCCACCTTCTCTTCTGCTGCACCTTTTCTCGCAATGAACTTTCCCTTGCCGCCGCGCCGTGCACCGTGGAAGCGCGCCGTCCGGATTCGCTTGATCTGCGAGAAGCTGTTGCTCAGAACCAGGACACCTTGGAAAAGATGCTGCCAAGTCGATCCGGGGTCGCACCAGTTTGTTACCCAAGTTGGTGGAAAGAGGTTGAATTTCTGCATTTTAGCCATCTGTAGTTAAGCCCACTTAGTAGGTGATAGAAGCCCCGTTTTTGGGTTGTATCCTATATGACTAGGGTCTATGGTAGACATATGTAGATATATCTGTGGTTAGGTAGGTGTGTCAACCAACTCTGACTCGTAATTCCATACCCCCAGGTCCAGTTTGAGCGAACTGCGGCCATCGTCTGAGGATGTCCTGCTCAAATCCTAAGATCAGAGGGACGGCAGCATCCTCAACAGGAAGATGTCGCTGATACTCACGGATGTAAGCTTGCCGTCGTGCGGCTGGATCATCTTCAAAGTGGCATGATACAGAATGTGAATTACAGTCATGATATATCATGACCATCAACAGGTCTGTCCCTCACCTTCATTTGCTCGTGCTGGCTCCCTTCTTGCCGCCTTCGGGAGAACCCACGGGCTATTGCCTGACTGTCTTCGAGCATTTCCTGTGTGACGCGGGTCTCTGGCGGGTCCAGAAGAAGTTGGGCGGTAGTGGCTTCACAATAGGCGCCGCCACCGGTGCCTCTCAGCCACCGGTGCCTCCACCCGAGGGCAGTCGTGAATCTCTGTGTTGTTCCTCGCTGTTTCAATATGAAACTGAACTCAAGGGAAAGACGATCAATGGATTCTATTGGGATTTTTTCCCCAAAGAAAGCTTTACTACTGGAGGTCAAGCAGTAAAACTGGAGGGATCAAACCAATGGAAATTGGGATATTGAAAGGGACGGTGTAGCATCTTGAAAAGCTAACATCATATCTACCTCAAAAACCCGTCTCAATCAGCCATCAGTCTGAGCTTGATCCACCCCAGCGATGTGAATTCCAGGACAAATCCCATTCCAACCAGGTTTTCATGATAGATTCCATTCCCACTATATTCACATTCAACAAAGAACATATCCATGCTACAAATTCAATCACTACTATCACTACTCATAATGTGGCGCCGGGGTGGTGCGCTAATCCTGTAGCGAACTTCCCTTTTATGAGTATGGCCAACTTCCCCATTTGCCCATTTGCCAAAGTCATACCAGTAAGATGCAGTGCACCTGTATATCCTTGAACAAATCTTCACCATTGGATGCGCACGAAAAATTCTATCAGGCTTATCCCATAGCTAATTGCACATTTCATCCACGGAAAACCAACCAACCATCATTTATCAACTATATCACCCCATAACCCCCATATGGTTGATGGTTTAAAGCACCATACATTACTAATTGCTATTGAAGCTCTGAAACTTCTATAATCTGCTTATGATAAGCATCAACCAAAACAAGGTGAGGCCCGAAGTTCCAAGTCAGTTTATAACCCCGTACGGCTTAGCTAACCAAGTGTTAAGTCAACTTTGCTATCTAGGGGGCCTCACCTGTAGGGGTTTGACACCTACTGCCTATTGCTCAATTTAATAATTTAATCCATGGCACACTGTTGGTTCACGGAGTTATCCTCGAAATCTCTCAGGCCTTGCTTCTTCGACAAACGCTCTGCCTACCGGGGAGCCGGGGAGTTTGTTTTGTCGATGGTTTGACCCAGTGACTGTAGAAAGATCCGCCATAAACCCAACACTTCACCCACTTTTCTCAACCAACTTGGGTAAGACACTGGGGTACTACCATGGTACCTTGTAGGTTTATCCTGGTTTATCCCAGCCCTTAAGCCAATGCCGAATAAATGATTAGTCAATGGGCATCATCATTGGAAGTAGGATCGAAAATCCAACATGTTTCAAACCATTACATTAAACCAGCAAACCTTTTTTTTCTCAGTTTCTCCACTCAAATGCCAAAAAAAAAGTAAAATCTCATGGAAAATCGCAATTTTTCTGTTGGTTACATCTGGTGGTTTCTTCACCATCTCCGATGCACCGTGGCCTCTTTCTGCTCCTTCATCTCCTGTGCTTCCCATGAGTCCAACGCTGATTCCAGCGCCAGCAGGTCCTTCCTAGGGAAAGCGGCAGCCGCGGATTCAACGAGGGAAAAAAACTTCTGAAGAATCGTGATTTTACTGGGAAAATGGTGATTTTACTAGGGAATATTGGGATTTTACTGGGACAATGGTGATTTTACCAGGGAATATTGGGATTTTACTGGGACAATGGTGATTTTACCAGGGGAATATTGGGATTTTACTGGGACAATGGTGATTTTACCAGGGGAATATTGGGATTTTACTGGAACAATGGTGATTTAATGGTGATGTAATGGGGATATCGTCAGCAATATACCCGTGAAGCACTGATTGTTATTGATATCGGTTGGGTTTTCAGATTCTTGAACGACTAGGGCAGACATCTGTAATACGACAAGTAGGATTGACATCTCAAATTTCTACGGATTGCTCTCATGGAAGAATCATGGGGAATCAATCCCCATATGCATCCCATCCGATGCTACTACCCTATGTACTATCCCCATACCATTAGATACCGAAATCAAGGACACCAAAGTGAATGCATCCGATACCCCGGAGGTTTCGTGACATTTCGGGCGCAGGGATCAATTACCATAGTCTACCATCGGGTTTGCCAAGTTGCTGCTTCATGATCTTCGTACTGTTACCAGCTACCATCCACCCAAAAATGACCGCAATCTCTTTTCAAACCAAATCGACAGTCGCACAATCCACTCAAGTAGAAGTTGACTTCCTGAACTGACGCATTCTTCCAGGAATTTCTATCTTGGTGGTTGCAAAAACCTTGGTGGTTGTGAAAAAATCACTGTCGATTGCCGCAGCCCAGCGGCTCCCACATCTCTTCCAGGGTCATCTTCTGCAGTTCCTTCAGCTGCGCTAAACCTTGGAACCACGAATCGCGAATCACAGATTCTCCCGGCTCCCCGAAATCAAAACCTTAGCTAAGTTGCTAGGAATAGATTAAGATTAGGTGAGTTCTAGTGGATATATCTACAGTTGGAAGCCTTGCAAGAAGCCAAGTTGTTTGAACTGTGTAGGCCAACTAGAATTTACATTGTTTTATGGTGGAGAGCTACACCTAGATGGGGTGAACTGAACCTTAAACCAAACCCCATTTCACTGGATTTCCGGTCGGAAAAACACCCATAAAAATCAGCGGCTCAGTTTCAAGGAACGCTTCTCCAACTGTTGAATCAGCTTCTCTGCGCGCTCCTGTAGCGTTTCAGGGATGTGGACCACTGCTTGAGCCCCACAAAAGGTGAACACAGGGGAGAAACCCATGGAAAACCCAGGTATTGTAAGGTGGTATAGCACTGGAATCGTTCTACAAAATAAGATTCTGACCTTGTTCTTCACCAATGAAATTGGGCTAAAGGCCAACAAGACATGGGATGTTCATCACGCTGGTTCCTCTCCAAGATCTGGTGTATAAACCGAGGGCCACGCATACGAAGTTGATGGAATTGACATCGTGACTGGCAATTCCAGGTTTCCGGGACTACTCTTAACAATCCTGGCAGCATCTGGCAGCAGAATCTTCCATATGTCTTGCTGCAAAATCATCTGCAAGTTGGGTGGCTGTTATCTTCCACGGCCACGCTTGGATACCCCTCCCACTCCCACCAAAAATGAGCTGGTTATACGGTTATACAGTCGATGCCCCAGTCAAAATGGCCAACAATTGCTGAAAATTCATCCCGGTCACTGCTGGTGCATCCAGTTTCGCATCCTGGCCTTGGTCAAGGTCCAAAGCTTCATTTTCAGCAAGTACTCATAGCCATCCTGAGTCACAAGGCTGCAGCATGGCAGTTAGATCAAAGTTAGATCACTCCTAGCACTTAGTTTCAGTGCTACTTCTTGTGACAGAGATACGTGACCAATATCATAAACGGCACTCAAATGTTAGTCAGATATCTAGACTTTAGATGAATATAAATGGATTGTTTTAAGGGAAAATCCACAGGAAACCATTGGTTTTCCCATTCAATATGGGGGTTTCCTGTAAAATGTCCCTTTAACCAATCCATTGATAAGTGGATACTCATGGTGAAAACTCACCATCATCGGCACAGTGGGATGCACTTCCAGGCGGCTGTAAACGAAACTGATCAGCGGGGAGACCAAACTGTGACCGCTAAACTTGGACATGTTTGACTAAGTTTCAATGATGTGAACATCCTTGGTAGCTCACCCCTAAGTGGATTATAACATATTATAACATATTCTAACCCCAGTTATGGGTAGGTTTTTTTGTAGGTTTAATCCATGTTAATCCACTTAGAACTTGGGTCATAACCAACTTACGACTCCTGGGTACTTCGCCACTTGCAGCTTCAGCTAGCCGGGCGCTTCGGCTTCCCAAGCATGCACCACTTTTTCTCAAACCATGGCAACCCAAACATGACAATGGTTAACTCCTCATCTTCACGCTGTACGATGTGAAAAACAGTTACCCTCTGGTAAACTGACATAGCTATTGAAAATGGCCATTTAGAAATAGTGGATTTTCCCATTAAAAATGGTGATGTTCCATAGCTATGTTAGTTTACCAAAGGGTAAATGATGCAGAAACAAACTAACAACATCCAGGTAACATCCATGTCCAGAGGCCACAAATTCAATCCTCACCATAGCTCAGTAATCCCATCCACTAGGCAGGTGATGAGGTCACAAAAACCTAAGGACCCTCTGCTGCTTCAACCCTGGCCCATGGAAATTCCAGGCATGTTGCCGGAGAGAGGTCTTTATTCAGATAGGTTCTGTCAATTTCTTAAAGCTAGTTGAAATGTTGAAATCATGCTTCTCTTCATGTTGGTTTCCGAGATTTACACAAATATTGTTTTAAGCTTCCAGAATATTTAGTTTGTCTTATTTGAGTTATTCGCAGAAGATTGAAGTTTCCCAGATTTTCTCATACCATGGCTATGTCAACCCTGGACTACAAAACCCGGATTATCAATTTCGGGGCTAAGCTACCCCAAAAACAAAGATAAATTGGTATCAAAATTGGCACTCCCCGATTTATGAACTGAGGGTCTTGCAAAATCCGGAGCTTCTTACGATTAAAAAGCACCCTTCATGTTTGACATTTGGCATTATTGAAATCAAAGGAAGAAAAAAAGGTGGGTTGTTACCCTCTGGCTATTTAACATAGCCATGGAAAATCCCCTATAAATGGAGGTTTGAATGGGAAAATCATCCAAAATTAGCCATTTTCCATGGCTATGTTAAATAACCAGAGGGTATTCCTGGGATCAAATTGACGGTCCATTTACCGAGCGTCTCGACCGGATAAATCCACATCTTCATCTTGCACGTCGATGACCTTGAATCGGCTTGAAAGCTTTGCAGGAAATGGCCCTGAAAGACAATATAAAATGGTTGCAGGAGGGGCCCCCAAAAAACAGGGCGTTTAGTGGGGGGGTAAAACATGGTGCCGGCGCCTCTAAGGTGCCGTGCGTTCGTGGCCATTTCCCAATGATGGCGAAATTGAAAATCATCAAAAAATGTGGATTTTGAACAACTTCTCATGAAATGGAACATGCAAAAGCGGTCAAAACCATTGAAAGGGTTCCTTCCACATGTCATTTTCGACACCTCTCGCAAGACTTTCTCCTCTTTTTTCACATCTCGGGCTGCCGTCAAACTTTCGTTTTTTGATAATTCTGACATAGTTCAGCCAAACTGTTCCAAACTGANCCCACCCCACCCCAACCCGCCCCAACCCCTAAAATAGAAAATACCATAAACGCACGGCACCTTATAGGCGCCGGCACCTAAAACATGTGATTTGTCGGGCTGATTTGGGATCATCATATAGTCATTCTTGGGGGATGGAACATGGAAAACATGTGTCAAACTACCGGTTATCAGCCAGCAATGTTTTACAAAAACCAAACTGGGGCCTTGAAGGGACGGATGTAACCAGATTGAAATCCTCCCTGGAGGATGATTTCTGGACTTGAACTGGGGGAAGATGTTCCAACTGTAAGTCAAACTCATAGCACCCCAAACGTTGCACGTTGTAACATAGAGATGCTATGATAGAACCGGCCCAGACATGGCAACAGAAGCAGTGAGATTGCGGAAATTGGTCCCAGTTGAGTCAATTCCCATGAATTTGGGATACCCTCTGGCAATTAATTTACCATAACTACGCAAAATCGCTATGTTTTCCATAGCAAATCATCGAACTCAATGGGCAATTGTCCATAGCAAACTATTAATTTATACCCCATTCAATCACATAGTTCTTGGTTGAATCACATGAAATCACCATTTTGGATATGGGATGGGGGACTTTCTGGTCTTGACACCAGTTCAACCAGAGATGGTTGAATGGATAGGATCTGAGTCTTTGGCATTCTTATATAGGCCTGTCAGAATGCTTCCGTGCTAAGCTCGGAGATTCAAAATGGGACAAACTGGGATAAACCCTGATCAACTGGGTCGACCTCCCGTTTATTGGCTGATACAATAACAGGGTAGCCCGAATGGACATCTAACCAAGACTTGGTATTCAATCAGCAGCGCATATCCCTGGCTTCATCTGCCAAACCGGTAGGATTTGAGAGGCGCGGTTGGGACCCATCCCCTACTAGATGGGATTGCTAGTAAGTGTCTTATAAGCCATGTAAAAAATACAGCTTTGAAGAATCCATGAAAAACAACTTAGGATATTCCAAAGGAGCATTTCATACAGTCATTACCCACTGAAACGATGCCTGCGATCCAGCCATTCTTCCTTTGAAGTCAGGCTGAGCGGCTCGTCGCTTCTTTCGTTCGCGCCGCGGGGATTTCAACTCGGCGATCTCCACCTTGCCTGCATCGATGTCCTGCGCAAGGGCTTCGATATATCATTATATAATCCTTATATGTAATATCACTAATATCATCTAATATCATTTACCCTCCAGTAAATTATAGTAAATTAACATAGACCCTGCCAGATAGGGGTTGGAAGATTAGTTTCCACTGAGAATCCTGGTTGTTGGCAAGGTCTGTGTTAGTTTCCAGAGGGTACCTATTTGTTGTTGAATGGGAGGGGACCTTCTATAAAGTGCGTCTATTAATTAAGCAACTAACCAGTGGGAAAAGGACATCTATGGGTTTGCAATGGTTCGAAACCAGAGTTTGGCTTGGAAGATGTTTGGACTTCAAACATCTGCGTGTAAGAAGAAAAGGTATAAAAATCTCACCAATAGAATGGTTTCGATAATCCTGAAGGAATAGGAATAGGACCTATGATATCCCATGATTGTACAGCGTTTGCTTGGCTATACTGAAATACCGCCCATTACGTATCATTACCTGCCACAGATTCCGGACGGGTGAAGGCATTTAACAAGCGGTGGCGAAACCCTTGTCTTGACCTACCGGTAGTGAAATGAGAAAATCAATGAACAGCATCACACAGCATCATCTTTGACCCATTTATAGCCCAGCTCCTATGGAGCGAGGCAAATCACCGTCAGTATGGTACAGAAAGGGGCCCCCCATAGGTAAATTGGCTGACAACTGGACCAACGAGGATTGACATGGATCTATCGGTGCATATATCTACAGATGACTGTAGTGAGATGGGGCTACAACGCAACGCAGGCAACTGGGGATAGCACTGCGTTGTAGAGATGACCGACTTTGCGTCCGAAGGTAAGATACATGTAATTTACTTGTCATAACTGACCTACATGTACAGTGGAGGGTGAAAAAAATCATGCTACATCATGTTGCATTTCTTCACGGTTTGGTTCTTGCGTTGGGCGTGTGCATGATGAAATCAATCAAATGCAGTAAAAATGGGTTCGTCGGAAAATGTGGTAGCCCGCAAATCTGCTTTGAAACAATGTGAAAACCTCATGTTCCCTATCGAAACGGCCATTTTTAGGGGAGAATAACCCCCAAAAGATGCACAGAAATACACAATGCATAACTATAACACAGTAACATCCAATCCCAAAATGTTAACTTGAACCCTTTATAGTCATCCCCAGACAGAATCGAGTGAATTTTCACTACTTAATGTGGATTTACTTTTTTATCTGCTTTGGGGATTACTGTGCTTATATAATTCCTTGGTTTATACCATCCATTTATGGTAAAATTGGGGCTGGTGGATCCCTTTGCCCTACTGAAATTACCTATATTTCTTCGGATGATTCCTGCATCTACCCTCTGGGAATCAAACATAGGAATGGAAAATCCATCATTTATAGATGATTTTCCCAGCTAGAAACCTCCATTTAGTTCGGGGATTTCCCAGCTTGCCACGTTTGATGACACCGGAGCGTAACCCCCAGCATTGCGGCACTTCGGCTCCTGTTTGGTGCGGAAGCCCAAGCGCTGCATCTCCTCGGTGACCTTTGCGACAGGGAAACGTGGAGCCATCAAGGGATCAACGTGTTACAACCCAGTTGGATGTGCTACCAATACAGTTACCCTCTGGTTATGACTAACATAGCAATAGAAAATCCCCTGTAAATGGAGGTTTCTAGATGGGAAAATCATCCAAAATTAGCCATTTTCCATGGCTATGTGAAATAACAACAGGGTAGTATATGTTTTTTATACATGCATTCCATATGGATTTAAGATAGATGCTGAGGTATGCTAATATATGGATGCATATGGCGATAAGATCTAAATGGATCCCCCATGGTATTTCAGGGGTGAAGTTGTGAACGCTTTTTGTAGCTTATCAAAAATTATTCCCAAGTTCGGGGATATAGAATGAGGTTGCTGAGTTCCACTTTTTCCCCAAATGGGCTAAGCTACAAAATGCTCATTGATTTCATCAACCTTGACATGGATTGGATTTTCCAANATGAGGTTGCTGAGTTCCACTTTTTCCCCAAATGGGCTAAGCTACAAAATGCTCATTGATTTCATCAACCTTGACATGGATTGGATTTTCCAATGCTACCAAATGCCCATATCGTTTTCAAGAACCAAGTATACCAGGGAAACTCCTTTGCTACAAAATGCCAATATCGTTTTTAAGAATTGAACATAACAGGACCCGTCCTTTGACGCAAGGGGGATTTCTGAGGTAGGTTGGGAACCCAATCCGAACCCAATCACGCGAAGCCAAAACCGCATTCTACAAAATGGTGCCTCTATAAAATGAGTTTCCAGGTCTGAAGCACTCGGACAAGGCTGGTCAAGCATTGAAATAAATGTCTCTACAAAAAGCTGATCCCANAAAATGGTGCCTCTATAAAATGAGTTTCCAGGTCTGAAGCACTCGGACAAGGCTGGTCAAGCATTGAAATAAATGTCTCTACAAAAAGCTGATCCCATTTTTACATACCCTAAAAAACTGCTCCAAAATACCCTCTCTACAAAAAGCTGGGAATTNGGGGTACAACCCCAAAAATCTGTATAAAATAGCCCTGGTTTTTGGTTTTGTACGGGGCCCAAGCCCCCTCAAAATGTAGTGGAAATTCAAACGGGGATGATTTTGGAATATCCTTCATTGATGCAAACAGTTTCCTTACAAAATGCCTCTGGTGTTTTTCAAAAACCATGATTTTGACCAAGTGCTTTTGCTACACAATGCCTGTTCGTTTTTGATAAGTCCTATCCAGCTCAAACATGTCATGCTACAAAATGCCTGTTCGTTTTTGTGATAGCCAAAAATTATCCAAATGGTTTCCTTTTAAAATGAGATTCACGACCTTAAGCTATAGGCGGAGGTACCTGGATAAACAATTTTTTAGTGCCCCCCACTAAAATAAGGGTTTTATAGGAATCACGTGTGCACCCTTTCTGTAGCTTAAACTCGAAGGGGGATCTAAATGGGGTTGAAAATTATCATTACCCCTACTTGGATGTGCTTTTGTTTCTCACGTTATCACTGGATTGGTGGGATTATCATCCACAGAAAATAGGGAAGGGATAGATAGCATGGGGCCACAAACAATAACCAACAATAACTCCTGGACGTGTATCCCAGGAACTGGAAGTGGGTAGTAATAAAATAATATAAAGAAACCGATTAGACTAGTGGGATGTAGTTAGATTGATGGGTCCTAAACGGCGTCTGCATCACTTGAACACAAGTGGGTTCACTTGAACATACGTTTCTGGATCACTTGCACAAGAACATAAAGCAACCTTTCTTCAACACCACTCACACCTTTCGACTTTAAGACCTTGTACAAGAATGGCAAAGTTCACTGACACGCGCACAGGCTCATGACGGTCATTGACCTGAGTTTTGATGATTCGTCAGTATTGCATGTTGACGTTGACGTTGATGTTGACACCGACGTTGATGTTTGATGATGATGATGATGATGGTGGTGGTGGTGATGATGGTGGTGATGATTTCGCGTCCAAGCAAGCCAGGAGCCCGCGTCCAAGCGCAAAAAAAAAACCGTGTTCAAGCAAACCCCCGCCCCATAAACCACTTAGAAGTGTGGGTGCACGCCCAAGTAATCAAGTTGTACATGGAATATGGCAACCCAAAACATGATCAGCATGTGTTTCCAAGATGATAGTTCGATGATGGTTCCATATGTTTCCCCAACTTAATAAATTAAACCAATAAACCCAACTATTCCTACAAGAAAGGTAGTGAACCCCCATGTACACGAAGGCCCGCCCCAGTTGTAAGCTGGTTTTACCGTACAAATGTTTCCCCATCTAAGTAGTTCAATATACCACAACCCCAACGCTTAACCTACTCATTTCAATCCACCTAGGTAAGGTTTGTGGGCCCAGCTTGATCTAATCGCAATAAAATCACTATTTTTGATGGTTACAATAAAACATCCCACGTTCTTTCAGATTCTATGAAATCACCATTGCTTGCGGGTAAAACAAATAGATAATACTGAAGTCCCCATTGCTTCCACCGTTCTTCATACGCGTTCCTGCTTCCCTCCCAGCCCTGAACCCATGCTGCACCTCTTTCGTGGGCCGGCTCTCTACCTTCAACTGGCCTTCAGCCACCATCCTGAGGTGAAGAAATCGATGGACATAGAAAAAGGTGAAGTATCTGGATATCATCAAGGAAAAATCATCAGTTTTCAAGGGAAATGTCTGGATCAGATAAGCAATAATTGGGTCAGATATGTTGTGCGGATTGATGATGATTGGAATGGGGATGACTCCCTTTAGAGTAGACACAATTTACAGCGACGTCGCAGTGAGGTCGTTATATCTTGTCATAATTTATCCAAATATCAGAGTTTTAATTGGCACATTCTATTGCATTGATAAACATGAAGAAAAACATGATAAACAATGGTGAAGGATTGATAAGCATTGGCGAAACCTTCGAATCGATTCATGAGCATGATTGGGGAACATTGGTATCAATATTATCAATGGATAAAAAAAAGGATGAACATGATGGGAAACGCGGTGTCACCCACGTGGCATTTCCTCGATTAAAAAAAAGCAAAACATCCCAAAAACAATTGGGGAGGGTGGAGACACAGAATAGGGTTTTTGATGTGTTTCGATGATCTTTGTATGTAGCCAATGTATAGAAATTGGGATTCGACAATGATGAGAGTTGTAACGAATTCAGGATGATTCATGCTTGTAATGGACAGAAATGGGGATTCGAAGGACCAACAATGAGCCATGCCAGGAATTGAGCCCTTAAGTTCCTTAATTTCCTTGAATACTTTTTTCACTGTGGCGGGGAATGAACGGCTTCACCCTTGAAAGTAGACCATGGGAACCCCAAACATGTGCAAGACCTTAGTTTTGAACAAGCAACAAAAAGATGTGTCTAGAAATAGGATGCCCCAAATGTCCGTTTTCTGGCATCATTTTCCACATTAGACTCGCCTCTAAGGTGGGAAAAAAGCTGCTGAGGGTCTGAATGAAGCGTGCTTTTTCGCTCATCAGCGCTGCTTCCTGGGAAGGCTGGGAAGCGGAAGGCTGTTGCTTTCAGTCTAGATGATGACACATCTCATGATGGGAATATTGAAACTGGAACCCTCAAATTTAAGGGTGAAATCCATGATTTCCTTTGGATGCCCAGTAAATCACACCATTTCATTGGGTGGGTTTACAAGGGAAAAAAAAGTAGGAAATGATGGCTTAAACAGTTCCGACTTTTGGCTGTCAGGTGTTTCTTGCAAGATTCCCTTCCTCGAACTCTGGGGTAATTCCTCAACCCCCGTTTCTGAGCCATACACCATGGATCAATATCATTGCGCCCTCAATTCATTAAAAGGCTGTCGAGGAGACGTTAAAGCCAACTGCCGACCAATAGAGACTGGGCAATGAGTTAATCCAGCAAAGTTGTTTTTCAAAAGAAGAATCCACTTTGACCCAGGTTCAATCTGGGGATGTCACAATCCCCATAGTTCAAGACGGGCCAAAGTGGAACTCACGGGAAAAACAGCTTTTAAACCGTCTATAAATGTCTATGAAGGGAATATGTTCCATCCACTGGGTAAAACTCGACTTTCTGCTACTCAGATCATCATTTCCCTGGTAACCCCCTGGGTTTTGTTGCCCAAAATCCCACTCTTTACATCAATTTACAATGCGGATGCTCGATATATCCACCATAGAAAATACCAATTATGATTTTCGATGTCTGGTGGTTTGCCCTCTGGTAATTGAACATAGCTACCCAAAATCACCATGTACGGTAAATCACCTGTAAACTACCAATTGTCCATAGATGTCACAAATTACCACATGGTAGTGAAGTTTACCCCATGAAATCACATGTTTTATTGGTTAAATCCTATGAAATCACATGTTTTATGATCAAAATCTCAAGAAATCACAAGTTCCCTTGATTTAATGATGAAATCACATTGAATTACAAGTTTCCGTAGTTAAATCCCACTAAATCACCACGGTTTCCACCCAATATTTGTGGTTTCCCAAGTTCGTTTTCCTTCTCCCCTTCACCCTTGGCCCTTCTCCCCACCTTGGCCAGCTCTCTGATTTGGTGGTCCTTGCGGAGCTGGTACCTGAGCGTCAATGGCTGTCCATCTGCTTGAATGGAAGAAAAAAGTTACGGAAAAAATATATGAGCTTCTGATCTTCCCCTCGACATAAGGTGTGCCAGTTTTTCCAGCAAGTCTGGCTTCAAAAATCTTGGAGGTAACCATGGTTCAAAAATTCTTACATGGAGGTAACCATGGTTTGAGCATGTTTCAGCCGCAAAATCTGCGGCTTGGACCGCCTTGACCCCTGACCCACGACATCTATGGGTGAGCCCTCCGCGACAACCTTCACCTTGCACCGAGCAACACCTGGAGCCTGGTCTTTGCAAAGTCCTTCAGGATCTCCTGGCCAGGCCGGGACCCCAAGATCCGGCACCTTTTGGTGGGATAAATTGGAGGCTAAATGGATGGTTTTTTTGGGGATATACCAACCATATCCTCCGGCAATGAACCCTGAAAATTGAAAATGCCACATTTATGCAGATGATGTTGCAATTAAAAGCTTCATTTTACAGGGGATGTTCAATTGCCACGCTTGATTACCGGAGGGTAAATGACAAATGAAAACAACGTGTAAATTTACAATGGACACAATTCTGGCTGGTGCTTTCCTTCCCCCTACATGAAAATACCACCCTAAAGCCCTGGTTTAAGACGCTTTATTCAGTTTGGGGTCCTTCATTGGGTTTGCTCCCAAACACACCCCAGAAAGTAGGGAGATACATTGGCCAATAAAAAATTGCAAAATATGGCTTGGGCACTAATTTACCCTTCAGAATCACACATGGAAATGGAAAATCCATCAAGTATAGATATGTATATTGATTTTTCCATCAACATCTCCATTTATATAGGATTTTCCATTGCTGTCTTTGATTACCAAAGGTTATCATGGGTCGGAGCAACCCCATCCAGGGGAAGGGGAATCCCATCATGGCGACCAGTCCTCTGGCGACGAATACTTCTTCAACCTCAAAGGTGAAAGTCGCTGGGCCCAATGCCTATACCCCCCTGGAGAACTGAGCCGTTTCGATTTTGGATCGCCCAACTGCGCCCAAAACCACACATTCCAGACATGTTTAGGAAAGCCCCTTCCGATTTTATCCATTGAAGTTGGGTAGCTACCCGCTGTTTTTGCCGGATACCCACATAAATAGTTCCTTTCTCACACATCACACAACATCACTTTTCCCTCTGGTACTTAAGACATACCTGACAGGTTCGAAGCACAAAAAACATTTACATCACTGTCGAAACCGAGGAGCTTCCCGTCGGAATCGAAGAGGAACATGTTGTTCAATGAGATCCTTTGGAGCAGTGTGGAAGACCATTACGAAACGAGTGGGGACATAAGCAAACCACAATTTCTCTGTCCGTCGCCTAAAGAATGGAGAATATATATAGATTCTTGGGTGGATGTAATAAAGCATACAAAATACGCCGTGGAAATCGTGGAAATCCTCCAAATATTGGACAGTGGCGGCTTTAATGGATTTTACCAAAGCACAATGATAAATCCATATACATTCTGGTAATTTCACATAGCTACTGATTGAAAATCATCATTGTTACTAAGTTACTAGCATAGGTAAATCATCTTTAGATGGGCCATGGTTTCAATAGCACCAGATGGTAAAATTCCATTAAGTTCCATTAAAGCACCATTGAATCACCATTAAAAATGACCCCTAGAAAATGAGCCAATAAACCACCATCAAAGGGGTTTTCAACACTGCAGGTTGTTTTTAGCAGGTGCAGCTCCCATGAAGCCTGGAGAGTCATTGCATGGCTATCGAATTGGAGATCTTTCTTGGAGAAAGGTAAAGGCAGGGCCCTGGTTACAAAAACAAGTTGGTACAGCACCCTCCAAACAGGAGGATTTAACATGATTTAACCTATTTATATTGATTTAACCAAGAAAATGGGTGATTTAATGACCATCAATGGAATGTGTATAGCAACCCCTAAATGGATAGAAAGTTGGAAACCTGGAAAATATGGAAGAACCATTATCTATAACATCCTGGAAACACGTGTCTATCTCTTTCCTGGGACCCCTTTTTGGGAAAAAAACAGCGCCCAAAGAAGTGTTCGCAAAAAGCCAAAGCATGTGAGAAATGTCAAAAAATATCACAAAATAGGAACATAGTTTATAATAGTGACTATGATAATGGTTTATAGATGTTTATAGTGACTATAATGGTTGGCAAATGGGGATTCTCATAGTGGATTGTGCTGGATATTGATTGTGTACCAACTCAACTCTGGAACAACTAGAATGTCCCGTTTGCCAATTTTGTAAGTTATATCCAGGCTGGAGCAATGTTCATGGGTGTTCGTCCTACCGTGCTGTTACTGAGTGGTTCAGTTGCTTGAGGACAGCATTCTCAACCAACATGCAATAAGCCAACAACTTGCATCTATGTGCTATTTTCAAGCATCCTCCCTTCATCACTTGAGCAAAGCTCAAAACCCCTAGTCCCCTAGGGGTCAATGATTCGAGGGGGTGATGCTACCCAACATATTGCTGATTTCTATCATCCATGCACCCATGCACCACGAGGACTAGGCTAAGCAAGACATCCAGATATTGATAGTAGTTGTTATCCCATTTCATCCGTTTTTGTCACCATTGTATCCCCATATTTGCTGGTTAAATCCCATGAAATCCTCATTTTTGTTGGTGAAATCACCACTCAAAATCCACAGTTGCCCTGACAAGTTGCGAAGACTTCAAATGCAGGGCCTTCTCCAACCCCTTCCTGAGAAGCCACGCCATGACCAAGATCTCCAAACCGATCAAGTGATCGCAGCAGCTGGAGTATTGTAATCATGTCATACTACGGGATACATTGGCGATATAATCAATACTGTCTAGTCTAGAATGTGTCTGGAGTCTGAAGATGTGTAGCCTCAAGTGGCAATTTCAAACAGGGATAGTGCCGAGCCACCCGGCCTTGGTAACAACAAGAACATCCGTTTTCGGGCAATTGGGCGTTCATCGTTAGCTTTACAAGGCCATTCTAAAGTGCTCAGGTAAATGCAACCGTCCAAGGAGCTGTTCGGCCTGCGCCACCTTGTCGGGCAACATGCTGAGGCTGAAGTGCACCGTGTTGTCCGTGTGGTATTCCTGATGGCTTCGAGCCGTGCCGTTGTGACACCTTACGGTCAGCCCCCATCTAACTATACTCAGTATGAACACATCCAAAAAAAAAGATAGAGATCAATGATTTACATTGATTTATCACTATTTGAAGAGGCATTTTACTCATTAACGTCTTTCTTTTTTTGCGGGTTACTTTAATGTACCTAGTGTATTCTACCATAAATCATAACTTCTAGTTAACCGACTGAACCAAACCAACTTATACAGTTAAATTTGTTTAGCCCCCAGGCCTGGGGAATGCGGTGCTGCGGTATGGTGCCAATTCTGATGGGGGCACGACATTTTGGTGCTTTACACATTTGATCTAATATGATGGGATATATAAGGTTCAACCAACAATTACGTCCACGTACAAGATCATCTTTGTATATCAATATTCACACACAATTAGATCATATACCCTCTGGTAAACTAACATAACTATGGAAAATCACCAGTTTTCATGGGAAAATCCACTATTTCAGTGGCAATTTTCAATAGCAAACTGTTAGTTTACCAGAGGGTAAGATCATCTCCGCCTTCCAGGAGTTTCGACATATACAAAAGCACACGTTCACTTCATATCTATCCTTTGACCGAGGCGCCCGAAACTCGGAGATCATGGCACGCTTGCCCTCGTCCCCGTGCATTTGCTCCAAGATCCACTCTTTGTAGTCCTGGGTCCACCTGCGAGACGAGTTCCCATAACAAGAAACAACAGGGACAACGGGACCAAATTAGGTAATTAAAAAAAGAAGGTCTATGCATCAGATTAAATACGACATGTTTGATCAAATATGATCAAATGAATCAGTAGATGGATGTAGATGATTAGTAACTTGTCTGCAACTTTGTGTGTTCGAGTGATTTCTTGTCTGAGCCGTCAATCCGAATTCGTTCCTGGCGATCAATCCAAGTTCAAAACCTCCAACGTTCTCGCTTCAAAAACTGCCTCCTTTGGAATGGGATTCCCAGCCCATGGATGACATGGATTATCATCATCCCCAATATAAGGGTACCGGAATCCCCCAACTAATCATCAACCAACCATCAATTCTCAATGTTTCTCATTTTTCATCATAAATTATAAAACCCCTTGACAAAAATTGATAAAACCCCTTGATAAAACCATTCTCAACCCTTTTATCAGTTTTATCCCATATGTTTCATGGATAAACCCCTTGATATCCCTTGATTGATGGTCAAATATGGTCAAATCCCTTTGATCCATATGGCTTGAACGCAGCCCACGCCTTCGCAATGGGAGCTCAGTGATTTCCAAACGCGTCAAGCCACGATGCTGCACTACCCCCATGGTCCTGAGGCTGGGCGAGTGGAAAAGGCGCCCAGAACTCGTGATTTGATGGGGATATCTTATAAGCCCACAATGGAAGGATGTGGAAGAAATACTGACTTAATGATATATTAACAAATATCAACAACAAATATCAACAACAACAACAACAACAACAAGTGGAATACCCTCCAGTGTCCTCAAACATGGCTAGCTGGGAAATCCCCGAACATGAAGTGATGATTTTCGGTGCCACATTGGACTCCTGGAGGGAATACCTATAATGAAACATGATAGGGTTTATATAGGTCCTAGATGATGTTAGAGGAGTTTCCGTGATATCCCTGCAAATTTCCCCATCATTTGTTATCTTGTGATGTAATAGTCTAAATTGTGGTTGTACTACTCAAGAGTGTCGTTGGTAACCACCAGAGACATATTCTATGCACATTTCTCGTATCTACTATATACATCTATATATCATCTATATGCAGGGTTGTACATATGTAGCAAAATTAGTTCAGATCACAACCAAACGTAGCTAGGAGGATCCTCTATGTAGGCTTGTCTGAAAGGCATGGGTGAGCAAAAAAAAACTGCTATATAATCACTTCATACCCATTGATAATCATGGCCGGAGAACAACAGATCGGGGTACACCAAGCATAGTAAATCCCCACACTTTCAGACACTCTTGGGACCCCAGGGGCCCGTCCCACTCGTTGTTGGTAGCTTCAACCCATCCAAAAACTTGGTCACGGCAGTAAGGGCTTCAACGATACCACAATGCTTCATGTATCTTCATGTCTGAAATACATACCAGGAATTATATCCAAAATGATCCAGTCAGGAAGGACAATGATCCACTCAGGAAGGATAATAGAATATAGCAGCATTGAACACATCCAGAAGATGGGATGTTTTGAAGGTGGAACGCCTTGAAACCAGCCACCTATCTCAACTTAATCCCAGTGGCTCAAATCGTCCCTCTTGCTCCGGCATCTGTGCAATGCTTCCCCGGAAGCCTCTGTACCATGGCAGCATTGGTTCCAAGGACTCCTTTTTCAGGAACCGGCGGCAGTTGCGGATGATGTCGCGAGGGTTGTAGTTCCTGAATAGCTGGAACAAATGGCGAGGTTGGAAAACATAAGGACAAATTTTGAAGAAAGCATCTTTTTGGGAGTGAAACATGTTGAGACCCAGGTCACCCAAGTTTCGACAAATCTGCAAAGTTAATTGCTTTTCCTGTCCAGCAATTTTGAACATTACATAAGAGAGCCCATGGGATTGTCCATTGCTTGCCTCTAAGTACCAAATCGTTCCGCAAAAACTGGATTCAAAAACTCGAAGTGACCCGAATCTCAGTCGTTGGCTGGAAAATGCTCATGCAGCACATGATAGGGCTGACAGGGCCCCTAATACGCCATGAGTTGAACCATTTGAGCCCCCCGGGATCTCAAGATTCCTGGAAACACGTCACTGCTTGGTACGAGTAGCACCCTTTCTGAGACAAGAAGAGTCTCTCCTAAGGGTTCACTGTCGTCTTCCCGCTCTGAATCCCTGGGAACATCATGAATTCCAAATCTTCCAAATTGGAGATCCATTCGAATCGCAGCTCTCAGATTCATTCAGGGAGATGCCCGGCAGTAAATATTGGTAAACAATGTGGCAAACTCAATCATAAACCATCCCCAAGTTTGGATGATTTTATATGCCCCCCAATGGTTGGTTGCCGCGATGGTTTACTGTTGGGTGTGCCACATTGTGATACATTTCATACAATGCGGGTAAAACAATTATAAACCACACGTTTGGGATTTTTTTTACCACCTATCTATGGTGAAATTGGGGATGGTCTATTATTCTTTTACCAACATTATTTCCCTTGGAATCGGATGGAAGAAACACTTTCACAATTGACACTTTGACACCAGTCCATTGCTCTCAAAGGGGCGGAACAAAGGTGCTCCAACCAACCCCGATACCATCAGCGCCATTCACAAGCACCTGAAACGCGCCAATGTCGATAGCGTCTAGGGCGGTGCCAATGGGAGATGCAACCAACAAATGATTGGAATTATAATTTGCAAATAGAATGGTGTAAATGTACGGCCAGCACTTGTGCCATGCCCAACGTCTTTCGGGATGATTGTCGGAAATCTCATTTTTGCTGACCCTTACAGTACTTTGCGACCTTTCACTATGTTGGGATGATTTAACTTGATGTAGTTCACGTGGCTTCGTGGACTACGTGATTAATGACCCTCTGCGGGGTTTCGGCTGTCCACAATCACTGTTTTCAACCCTTTTACATAAACCCTACAGAAAACCTTGAAAAACATCTGGAAAAAAACTAAATTAACCCCAACGAAACCCTAAATGAACCTTAAAGAAACCCTAAATGAACCTTATTAAAGAAACCCTAATGAAACACTGAAACAACCATATTAAAGTGTATATAGTGAAGTACCTGTGGGGCGTTGCAAACGTGCTGCGGGTAAATGTAGAGGCACATACAACCAACAAACAAATCTGACCGCATATTTCCCCGTCATCGTCATTGCAAAGGAACCCATCACTATTCTGAACAACTTCAAAAGTTTGGGATTTCTTGGTTAAGGCAATTTTTGACCCCAAACTTCACCGAAAAAAATCAGATTCAGAACAGAATTTCACCAACACATTCTTGGATTTGCTTAAGGAAACACCAAAAAATCGAAACAAAAACCATCAAAACCCATAGACTCATAGACCAAAGATTCCCCCAGTAGTGGATGTCCCACTGGGAAAAGCAAAAAATCTTCGGCAAATCCTGCCCCATTCCACACGCAAGGCACCAAGGGAATCACTGGGCAATACCTCATCGTTGGGTGGAGCAAATGATGCGACCGCGACCCTTGGACTTCAAAACAATCATGGTTCCCTCCTTATGATGGTGAACATAGGGATTTAACATAATTTAACCAGCAACATGTGCGTTTCAACCCGACAAAAATTGGGATTTAACATGATTTAAGCGGCTAAACAGTGGATTTCACTAGCAACAAAAATTGTTAAGGTCATCCAAACAAGATATACAAGATAAAACATGATGCAACCAAGGTATTAAAGGTAGTACACTTTTGGAAGCACAGCTATTTCCATGTCCTTCCCAGATGCCATTTGGGTTCGATCTTCATGCCCTCCTCAGACTGGTAGGTGAGCACCGGATCGTCATCACTGGGAAAAAGGAAGCGCGTCGTTGGAGAGAGCCTGGCAACCACGTGATGGAGGACAAGAAGTGGATAGAAGTGGTTGACTAGACTTTTGAAAACTGCTTGGAGGCTTCCTTGAACTTAGACTTAGAGTTTATGATCAATCATTGGGGCTGATACTGATGGCCCATAACCCCTCCTAAGTCGGATGGAATGGGAATGAATGGGAAAATCATTGAGTTGCCATTCACAAATTGTGGCGATCATTAAAACTGATGGGTCCCGGAAAGGTCACCTACTTAGCTACTTAAGTTGGTCTAAAATATCTAAAATCATACACTAATGCGGCAAACCCAATGCCATAAACCACCTCCAAGTCATCACCGTTTTTATGGGTATATATTATACGTATAAACCATCCGCAAATGGTAGGTTTATTATGGGGTTGCCCACACTATGGGTGTGAAGTGTTGGGGTTTCGCTAATATATTCGAACAAGCTGGATGGGGCAAGATCAAGCAACAGACATGTCACTGGGAGAGCCATTCCTGCAGCTATATTTGGGTCATAACTAATTTTTTCTCTGCTTACTAATTGGGATTTATCAGATCTAACTAACTCCACCCAGATCGTATTCACCCTAAATCTACTGGTTCATCATCATCTTCCCCGTTAAACCTCCACATACTCCGTCCTCGTAAAGATGTATCGCGGTGCTGCATGGTCCTTGCCCCCTGCCATGCGCGTACCAAACTGCCCCGAAGGCGCCAGAAGATTCACGTTGTTACCTGAGAAGCAAACACACAAACAAGAAAAAAAATCAGCCGTGAAAAATGAACCATCCAATCCAATACCATGAATTACTGATTGGTCGATAGGTATGCCCACTTGCCAAAACCATCCGTGGAAGATCTAATTTCAGGATGCGAATGGAGCCACGGCACATGATGCTATGTTGTAATCACGCACGCATACACATGTCTATATATATATATATATCTATACTCAAGTGATTATGTTTAATCATATTAAATAAACATATTTAGAATATCTTTGAACATACATTCTCCATTGATCTCCATTGTGCCGTCGTTAACACCCCAACACCGGTCCTGGTCACCCATAGGAGCCAGGCTTCGACCATCCATGGTTCATGACTTGGGCCCATACTCCCCTCTGGCTGGGATTCGTTCATGGAATGTCTACATTCCAGTTGCCCCTCTGGTAATTTAACATAATGTGGGTAAAACAAAGCCATAAACATTCCCCCAAATCACCATTTTTATAGGTGGTATGTTTACCATTCCAAAATGGGTGGTTTATTATTGTTTTACCAACATTAGTCATGGAAAATGACCATCCTTAGTAGACAAATCACCCCAGAGGGGACTAATTAATCAGAATCCGGATGTATCTGTATTCTTCCAGTTGTAAGTGTAATATGACGATCATGCTCCAGAATTTATGAGATATATTCATGGCTAACATTCCACAAGTACAACAGATATCCCGCAAAAACATGTAAAAACTACAGTACACAAATTGAGCTGGCTCCAAAAAAATCCCATGTGTGGCAACAGAATGAAGCATTCTATAAACCACAAGGTGCTCCACAGTAGTCCGTTGCTCTCCGTTGGTCTCTAAGCCCAGGCACTGAGCTTGACATTTCTGCTATAAACCAGACCATTAACCTACCTAATTACAAACGAACTTACCTTTACTGTTGGACACCACTTTTATAAATTCCATAATATTGCAATGTTTGTTGGTTGCATCCCATTACATTCAACTCCCATGAAACATCACCATTATTGTTGGTTGAATGACTAGCGACAATCGAAATCATCCGTACCTTAAGATTTTCCGAGGTGCATACCCTCCGGATCCCTCCGGTAAACTGACAGTTTGCAATGAAAAAACTATTATGTATAGGTACCCTTGGGCAATCAAATATGGCAATGGAAAATTCATTGCCATTTTTAGATGTTTTTTTGACTAATACCTCCATGTACAGGGGATTTCCCAGCTAGCCATGTTTGATTACCGGAGGGTAGCATTTATTACCCTCTGGTAAACTAACAGAGCTATGGAAAATCACATTATTTTCATGGGAAAATCAACTATAAATGGCAATTTTCAGTAGCTAAGTTAAATTACCAGAAGGTATTCTATCTTATTATACTATTGGTTGAGAGGTTTGTCTGATATGGGTTGAAACATGTTGTAATGGTTATAGTAATCCCCACTGACCAGGTAGCGCAACTCTTTGTACAAAGTAAAGTTATCGAATGTTATCGATATTGATACATACGACTTGTTGATTGCTTATGATAACCCAGCTATAGTATATTTAGAGTTACGTTACATTCTAGATATATAATTATATATACATACATATATATATATATACATATACACAAATATGTATCATATCAAAACCACGTGTGATTATATACATTCTTTACCCTAGGGTAAACAACATAGATGTGGAAAATCAACAATTTCCAGATGAATTACCTCTAAGCATTTTTTCCGCATCTATGTTAGGTTATGTTAGTCTACAGGAGGGTAATAAGCAACCAACAAGGGCTCATGTCATCTCATATCGATGTCCCCAGTCGTGCAGCTTCAGCAAGCGCCAAGCGGCTTCCAACGAAGTTTTGCGCCATGCCGATGATGGTTTGCTGCAAGGATGCTTCACCGTGGTGGTAAGCACTCCTTAGCCGTGGCCACGCAACCTTTGGGATGGTTACTTGGAGGATCAGATGGTGAGTACCTTAGGTAAACATACAGAAAGATCCGGAAAAGCTGAAAAGCCATGGTTTTCTGTTTGGAAAATGATCTGCAAATTATAGGTTTTCCATGGTTTTCCACATATTGGTGTATTTTTACAGAATGGCAAATGGACATGTTTTTTTTTCATTTCATGACATTTTATAGCGCACTTATATAACAGTGGGATAAGCCTAGGAATCGCGGACTTACTAACCATCATAGTTGTTGATTGACCCGTCTACATGCACATGTACTAAAAGTAACCATAAACCTGAGTGATCTATTAATATTATATATATATATTAAGCAATATATTATCATAACACATTGTAAATTATGTATTATATATCAATTTACGTAAGCAAACTAAGCTATGTATGGGGCGCCACCTTGCAGTTCGTGGGATGATTCGTATCCGTCCAACGAATCTTGGAGAGATCCTCAATCAAACGCAAACGGCAACTGGTGACCTGGTGGGTGTGTCAATGCACGAGCATATTCAAGCGCTGTGTGCGATATGCTGGGGACGATGTCGCTGCCATGTTTCTATTCCCCACCGTAGCATATGAACCTTAAAAGGAATGCAGAAGCATGATAGCTTCGCAGTTCTTGACCAGTTTGTGGAAGCGCTTTTGCATGCCCCCTGTTGAGCAGGGCCTTGAAAATGCTCATAATTACATGGCCCTAGTTGAGTTCCATTTGAAATAAGTGGTGGCACATAGAATGGGCCAGTGGGCAGAGTCCCCCAATTGGGATTCCTAATGATTGCAAGGTAGTGCCACAGAGTTACCTAAGTTGGTTTATCAGTAGGTTCGGCAGGCTTTATTGTAGATATATCTATCTACATCTAACTGAGTTTATTCAAAAAACATGACTGGGGGCACCAGTTTGTTAAACAATCGTGAATCTATCGCATCCAACAAAAGCAAATCTAATCGCATCTAAAAGATGGATGTCCATTCCGAACTGATGGATTACCCCCGAAAACCATCATGAAACTCAAAAGCACTACCATGTCCAAAGGGAAAATTAATGAAAATGATCTTCCACATCAATTGCTAGGGGGTCCATCTTAGTCTTCAGAAAGGATGTTGCTTCCTAGCGGCTTTTCAGCGACGAAGCCCGAGAATTGCGCCACTTTCATCTCCTACCACAGGGTGAGAGGAAGCGAAGCGGCCAAGGCGTGTGTACGCACTTTCCATACTTTCCGCATCGGTTTGGTCAAACACCAACCGTACCCTTGAGTCCAGCATTCACACATGGTGATGGGGAATCCTCTGTCAGATGTTTTTAAAAGGATCATCTTTAAGCGGCAGGAAACCCTGCTTCATGCCCCAAGATTTGGGGTTTTCCCATGCAGTTTTCCCAGTTCTGGGAGCTTCCATTACCACCGTAGATGTCCACAAACCGATCGCTGGGTTTGTCTATACGGGGCCCACAAATTTGATAGTGACTCATCATCATCATCATCATCATCCCCGTTACACTCTGGTAAACTAGCAGTTTGCTATTGAAAATGACCATTAAAATGTGGATTTTCCCATGAAAATGGGGATTTTCCATAGCTATGCTAGTTTACTGGAGGGTAACTCTGTACATATCTTGGGTGCTTCCTGTTCCCCCAAAGATCATATCTTGTTGGTGAAATACCCATGATATTCTGATATCCTCATTTTCCCTGGTCACATCCCTTTTCTGATGCGAAATCCACACTGTATCCAAATTATGTCCGCATGTTCCCTATATATAGTTAGTTAAATCCCTTGTGTGGTGGTAAATCCCCTTCATTATCCACATCATATCCTCCATTTTTCCTAGTTTAATCCCAGCCATTGATGGTAAAGGCAGCTGCAGAAATTGGCTGCTATTATTTTTTCTTCTCTCTCTCTCTCTCTATACATCAGGAGGAATAGAGTTTTTTCCCGTCAGTGAGGCCACAAAATCGGATATCATCACGCGGATCAGATTTCAAGGGCCATTTCGTGTGGCCTGNCTATACATCAGGAGGAATAGAGTTTTTTCCCGTCAGTGAGGCCACAAAATCGGATATCATCACGCGGATCAGATTTCAAGGGCCATTTCGTGTGGCCTGCGTGGTGGGTCGAATTTTTTTAAAGGTTACAGAACTGATCCGTGGTCCGCAAGAAGCAAGAGTGTTGTAGGAGTCTAAGGGGAAAGGGCTGTGGGAAGCTCTCAAGAGGAAAAACTTTCGTCCTAGTGTAGCGTGATTTTCCACTGCCGGCATTGCGCCCAGACGAGTTCGATGAAAGTAANCGCAAGAAGCAAGAGTGTTGTAGGAGTCTAAGGGGAAAGGGTTGTGGGAAGCTCTCAAGAGGAAAAACTTTTGTCCTAGTGTAGTATATATATATATATCCTCTTTTGCCCACTATATCCCATTGTATCCCACTATATCCAACTATATCTCCATTTATGGCTGGTGAATAGCCTGTTTGTCAGACCTGTCAATCCCACCAAAAAATAATCCCACTATATTCCCATGATTCCTCATTTTTCCCCATGAAATCCATATTTTTTTATGGTAAAGCCATCAGTTTCAGCCACCATTGGCCTGAGTCAACTTCTTCAAGAAGGCGCTGTACAGCACCTTCCTCTGCCCCGGCTTCAAGCCATCAATGACGCTGGGAATAGCCCGTTCCACGTCGTACTTGGCCCAGAGGACCAGTTCTTTGTTCACGAAGTCCTGACTCAGCTAAGTGTTTGTGGGCTTAGAAGCCACTTATGAGGTGAGACACCCTAGTGATGTTTGTTCGTTTCAAAAACCATTATATGTTAAACAGTTCGCATCAGTTGTTTTGGATGTGTGTGGTGGTTCATACTACGTATATCTATAGTGTATTACAGTGTGGATTGGTTGGCCTGGTTGGCATGATTGGGATTACCCAAACATGGTGATGTTCATGGGATCTAACAACAAGCATGGTGATTTAGTTGAAATTTAATCGTTGTGCCCCGTCGGTTTTTGACTCCTACGACTTGGTTTCTGGCAATAGATATATAGTAGATAGGCTGACAACGACATTCAGTTGGAGGCATCACCGTGGATGGAAAATGTGCATTCCTTCAATGTGCACCCACAATTCCATACAATTCCTGGATATTCAGAGGATTTGACCGAGAGCCCAATCAGATTCAAGCAACAACTACTGAAACCAGAAAAATACGGAAATTAAAGTTCAGAATGTGGAGTGTATGTTTCTGCCAGCTTGCAAGGAGACACACCACACACAGCAGGTACAAAACAGACTAAAGATACTAAAGGCGGAATCAAGAAAAAACATGAACATCTAGGTAAGTGCACTGTAATTCATCCATACTTTCAACCATATTTATCTTGGGACACCGTGTTACCTCCAGTAATAATTGAAACCATCCCTCCCCCCCCGCAGCTTCACAGCCGCGGCTCCCTTCACAACCGAGCGGCATCCAAAGTCAGGGTGGGCTGCGAGTGATCAACGTACTCCTCGCCGGAGCAGCGCGAAATCCACTCTTTGCGTTGGTCAGCTTTCTTGCCTGGGCATGGGTAGTGATCTCCATGTCAACACCTTGAGATCGGTCCCAAGAAAAAAACTCCTGGTGTTTCATGGAGATAACTCAACCGGCAAGGATAAAAACAATGCATCAATTTCAAGGAACATGGGCAACATTGGGCAAGCAAAAGCCCAGATGCAAATGGAAGTCTAGAAAACCGGATGCAGTCTGGATAATTGATTTCATCACCGCCACCTTGAGGCGGTTGCAAATATCCTCTGTATTCATCTGAAGCTAGTCCCCAACAAAAACAAAGGTGGTCGGTGGGTAGGAACCATAAAAGCTGGTACCTTGGTCGGCTTGCCAGATGGCTGTGGTCCATTTTCACCATGGATTATGAAGGAAACAACCATGGAAACAAACATCCGCCATTTGCAAGAGGAAACATGCCATCCTCCTGGTTTTTTCCAGTGTCCATGTTTTCATTTGGACTTTCCATGTCTGTGATTGCGATTGTTTCATTGGATGTTCACTGTGCGGATTCTTGGATCTTCGGATCTCATGTTGTACAACAAAAAGACTTGGGAAATTTAAGCAACTCCCGCCATTGTGAAATCCATGAAATCCCAAATGTCCAATGTTACAGGTGAAATCCTCAATTTTGAATGTTAAAAATATGTTTTAAAAAAACGACCCAGTGCTTCTACCAAGCTGCCATTGAAGGCCATGTCAACCAACGCACGGTCCTTGGGGCCAGGGGCCAACCCTTCATGATTTGAGGATGTTTGAGGCCCAGAGGTTGGGTGGTGGGCTGGGGAGAGTAAACTTTGGAAATGATTATCAAACAGTTTACTTTTATTGATTATATATTTGATGGAAATCTTTATCAACTGTTGATGATCAATGAAGAAAACTTTTGTTGGGAAATTGATCATCAAATACCTGCTTGAAGACACTTTGGAGGCAAGCATGCAGGCCAATCGCCACGACGATGATCCTACACTTGAGATGTAACTTTTGATTAATAGTTTTCATAAACTGTGTTTCATCAAACGGTTTTGGCATTGTCAAACGGATGTGACTGGCAAAGTCTTGTGAATAACTCCTTGGCTCCCATGTGTTTAATAAGGGTTCATGGATACAAGATGATACATAACTCAGCTCACCTTTCCCTCCCAACCACTGGAAATCCGAAGATTCCAACCCACTAAGGAATCATTGGTTCAGGGGGTGGTTAATTCATAGAATTACCGACAAAAATGAACACAGGGAACAGTTGTTTTCAAGAGAATAGCAGCAAGAATTCTACAAGGTGGGGCTGTCTACTTAGCTAAGTTGGAATATAACTTGGTGAACTCTTGGGTACTGTATATGGATGTATATGGTTTCCATCACTATAGTTTCATGGGGCTTACAAACCAACAAGATCAATGGAGGGGGGGCACCTTATGGTTGATAGAAAATTCCCCAGTTTGAGAACGCAAAGTGGGTTAGTTGTATGTGCCATGGTTATTCCATGGTTAACATATGGTGGTTTACGGTTGGAATGAACATATTCAACACATAGAGGACGTAGAATAAATATATTCTGCTGGTTTAGTTTAGCATAGTTTAGCTATGTTGAGCCGAACTGCTTTGGAATTCTTCGCGTTTACTTTACGCTCGCTATGCATGTTTGTAGTTGAATGGGTGACCATCTAAATTTTGGGACGACCACGAAAGTTGAGCAGAACCAGGGTTGCTGCCCCCCGCCAAGGTGGAGAAATTGGATAAGTAAAGAGGTCAAATCACCAAGTTACCCCCTTGGAACTATCATGTAACATACCTGTACTGGATTGGAGCAGCCCTGAGAAGTTGGCGCTCCAATCTCCAGAAACCTTCCACCTCCACAGCCCCGCGAACCTTCAAATCTTGGGGATTTAACCAGCCCCCTGAGAGGTGACCATAGCAGGTGTTGATTCTTAGGGGTTTGCTAACCATCAACAACCAGGGGGATTAGTGGAATCCCCATGTCGCCAAGTGACCCCTTCATTGGTCAAGAACGTCAACTCGTGCTGCTGCAGTTCCGAAAAGTATTCTCGAGCCTCCGCAGAGGTGCTTGTGCCCAAACCTTTGTAGTACTTGCCTGGGCACAGTGACCCAGTGACTACCGGGTGGTGCCCCCCAAGGAGGACAATTTGCACGGAAATGGTGTCACTTCACCCCTTTTTTTAAGGGCCTATCCCGCTGCCTAAGCGCACTAAGCGGTGGAATGCGCAGGGAAATGACCTTCAGGGCACCAAACACCACAAATCACCAAACAATCGCCCAAAATCACCATAATATGATACAATATCATCTAGAATTGAGCAAATTCCCACAAGGCCCCAAAGAATATCCCCTGAACTTGATAAGGTCTTGATAAGGGTTTATACTACCCAGCCCTTGTCAGGACCTTATATTGTAAGATCAGAGCCCACCCGCCCTATCTAGGACTCCATGCGCAGTTTGCCTAGCTATTGAAAGTCACAATTGTTTGCATTTAAATCATCTATATAACACTATATAACTGGATTATTTTCTGGAGGGGAATTCAATTGAAATCCCATTAAATCGTATAGTTTCTCCGTTGAATCCCATTAAATCCGAATTAATCCCAATGTTGGGAGCAACTTACAGGATTACTCAATCTACATGCGCCAAAAGATGAACAACTGGCTTTCCAGGGCGTTGAAGAGGTATTTCCATCCTGGCCAATCTATTGGATACCGCAAAACACGGGCGGGTCAGTACACATCCCCAATTCTTCCGATATATCTGCCTACTTTCCCACAACATACCTACTAGAAATCCACATTTTGGTTGGTCAAATCCCCAAAATTTGTTAGGCAACAAAGTGGGTCACCACCGCTACGACCGTCCAAGATGCAGGTCCATCCTCGGCCATCGTCGTTGTTCTTCTTCCAAGCCTCATATTCCTCAGGCAACAGCCGCGCGACTGGGTCAGAGGCAGGAGAATTGGGCATGGGTCAAAATTAATATCACCAACCAAACATATGTTACTGCTTTGTATATATATATATATATACATATACATATATATACATATATATATATATACATATATACATATATACATATATATATATATATACATTATATATGTCTGCTTGTCACCGGGGATCATCATCCTATGTCTATGGGTAATGTATGCGAAACATGTTGAAACCACCGGCCAGGTTTTCATAATAAGATGTATACATGCAGGTAGGTATTAGCAACATATTCAGTTTAATTGCTAAATAATGGGTCCAATATTTCTATACCAAAATCAAGGGCACACATATAGCTGTTCAAGATACAATAGATCGTTGGTAAAGCTAATGCAAATACTGTAATATATCCCAATATAATGTTGTAATATGTTTGTAGTAGGTTCTTGTAGTGGTCAATCAATTACGTTCTCTGATCATTGGATGTATCTAGGTGTTACTACAAATTTGGTAATTGTGTCTATCTACCGTCCTGAAATTACAACATCACCGTGTTGCATCGTGTTTGCACCACTTCTCATATAAAACAAGAACTCGCAATACTTGGACTACTCAAGCTCCATTTCCGGTGCTTCAAATTACGATTTTTGGGGGACACCCATTGGAAACAGCCTGGTGCCATTCACCATGCCACGCCGTTTTGGCGCCACGGGACAGGCACGGTGAAGAAACTGACGACCTCTGAGCCGCGCGAACATTTCACGATGGGCGTCACAAATTCCCGCAGGAAACCCTCACACTGCAGCAACCCAGGGAACCAATGCCTAGGTGATCACAGGTGATCACCGTGGGGCTTGGTGAACTTCAGCAAGGGGATGGGGATGGAGAAAGGAAGTAGCTGGCTGATTTTGTGTATCAAATGGGATTCAAATGTTTATTTTTTTTTTACTTCGGGTCGGAACGCTGGAGGAGTGTTTCTTGTGGGTGTCGTGAGGCTGGGTGTTTTTGAAGCCAGCACTGAGGTTTCTTGTTCTTCATTGCCGATGTAACCAACAATACAAAGGATGGACTGAAGTTTAAGGGGACATCGGAAAGGTATGACTTGATTCCACCCAAAATAAACAGCTGGAATCGTTGTCAAGCCTGTTTTGCTTTGAACGAGCGATAAATTACAAATCATTGTTGAGAGTTTCCAACCCCCTGCCCGACCCAAATGGTTCTCCCTGATGAGTCGCGCTGGGGTCGAGGAAACATGAAACCTGGAATGCTACTGTTTGCTTCCTGTCTACTGTCACATCGGTAGCAAGAAAAAGGTGGAGATATGTGGAGATGTTGAATGTTCCGTGCTACTTGTTTCATGAATAGGAATCATCTTTTGAAAATGAACCCTTGGAGAATCCGCCTAGCAGAACTTCGTCCAGAACTGGGTTCTTTTTGGTTAGTTCTGTTATCTGATACAATTGGCGCCGATAGATCACAGCAATGTGGATCAAAATGTTTGACTCCTATCCCCAGGCTATCCCATTTGCAACATGGGTCCTTCAATCCCATTCGCTGCGGGTTCTGGGATGATACGACCCATGCAGTGACCATCAAAAAAAAATACTCAGGTCACTGCAAAATCAGCTATATCAAAAATCTACCCTCTGGTAATTTCTGCTAGTTTGCCATGGAAGATCGCGACGTATGCGCCTTTTTTTACCGGTGCATCATCGAACTACAGCAAGGCCATGGTTTCCATAGCTACGTTAAAGTAGGAAACCTACCGTTTAGTTCGATCATTTTCCCATTTGAATCGCCATCATCATCAAGAGTTCGAGGATTGCCATCAGCAATCAACATGGAGCTGATTCAGGAACCCCTCAGTTTTAAACATGTATCTCTATAGGCTACAGATTCCCAGATTCCCAGGTCAATTCCTGGACTTCCCATTATAAATTCCTAAACCAAATCATCGACAATTCCAGGACAAGGAGCTCAATGAAATTGATCACGAGGCCTTTGATGTGCGAGCCATCGAAATCCTGACGCTTGACGCAACCAACGGTCACCTAACATCACCCCCGGGAGAAGCCGCCCCTTATGGTACTATAGTAAAATGCGACTTCGGTGTCCCATGGTCATGTTCACTGGATTGGTTGAAGGGAAAATCGTCACCGGAAACCATGGTTTCTACCATCAAATATAGGAGTTTCCGGTAAATGTTCCCTTAAACCAACCCAATGACATGTGTTTTTTGAAATGCCCGTGCATGTTGCAATCACAAAAGTCAGCACACATAGAGCATGTGGATGTGAACTAGCTGGTGGTTACTAGTTTTAACACACCTACGGCCAGTTTCAGTGGCCATGCCCAGGACACATCATGATTTTACCCCATGTTTGGTGATATCCACAAAAAAAGGGATGCAAAATCACTACTGAATCATGGCGAAGCGTAGATCAAGTCGTCCAAGTACAGTCCCATCATCCCAGCCGCATGGAACAATTGTTTCCAACTTCTATACAGAGAATCATGTCCCTCTTTAAACAGACCACTATATATAACCATAGCATAACCAACTTCTGTATGACATCTCCACAGGTTTATATGGGTCACATACATTCAAAAATGGATATTCCAAAAGTACTTCAATTGACTTTTCCATTGCCAATCTTAGATACCTTACAAAAAATTAGATTTTTAGCTGGTTAGTAGATATTCCCATTCATAGTAAAAGACTAAAGTACTACAGTAAAGTATCTAGCCAAGGTTGGGGATGTTTCTATCTTTGGGGGATGATCTTCGGCGATGCGCCTGGTCCGCCATGATCATCAGGGAGCCATAGCGCAATCCCTTGGTGTCCACCTGGATGCACCCCCAGGGGCAAATGGTACGAGGTGGGGCCACTCAGTGCTGTTTGTTGATTCATACACCCATCGAAGTACACTTATAGCATGTTGTATTACCTACCATAAACAACCCCTTGTGGTGCCAGGGGGTGGGGTTGGACCCCTAAAAAGTAAAATTAAATTAAAGGACCCCAACCTGGGAAACCACAAGTGCGGGACCAAAATTCAGGAATCAACCCCTTTAATCGCTTTAAAGATCAGCAAATTCCCAATCTAAAATCAAGGACTGTCAAAACCAAAATCAACAAGGCCCCAAGGTCCTACCAAGGACGCTCAAAACTAAAATCAACAGGGGTCCGAGACCGTATAGTGGTCCTATGGGCTATGACCTATAGCCTATAGTGACCTACTAGTATCGCGCTTGCGTCCCCACAAATGAACCAAGCCCTGGAGGTCAAACAGTTGTGTCAAACAGTTTGGGAAATAAACAATTAGTCAATAGAAAATAGTGAAATATTTCAACTATAGTAAATCTACAAAATCAATTTAGAAAAATATTGGTCTTCTTTTGTAATATTACAAAGGATGGTTGAGAATGCTTTTGGTTTCAGTTTCAAACAGACATAAATATAAACACATATCTACATAAAGATGTAGACAAATCCATGATACTATCTTCAAAATATTGCAACTCGTCCCAACCCTATTGCCCATCCAACAACAGAACCTGCTGAGATCCTGATCACAAGGCCCCCCAAAAATATAACATTAATGGATCCAACCCTCCATAAACAACCCTTACCAGACTATTTTCAAAAATAGTAGGGGCTCAAGCCCCATGATTTTAGACTGGAGCACCCAACGGGGATCACAAAGCCGGGTTATTGGATTGCGGCAAAAATCGAATCATCAACCTCCACGTTGGGATGATTGAACCGCCCAGCTGGTCTTCTCAGATGGAGCCAGGCATGCGCAGATGGGCAGAATTCGCCATGGTGAGCTCCCACATGTGGTGGTTTTGAAGCCAAGTGCAAGACGCTGGCGCTTCCTTCAACCAGTGGTTTGCCCACGCAAGAATTGAGCGCAAACCACCTGTTTTCTTCTGGGCATATATCCAAAACACTTGTGGCAACAAACAAAGTTATTGGATTTGCAAACCAACTTGAACTTTTGGGGGCCCCACTTGCAGGAGGAGGTTGGTTGGTTGTACTTGATGTATCGCACTGACCCTTCTTTGTAGGGATTCCATCGTCTGCAATAGCATTTGCAAATGCAAATGAGAGGGAAATTAAATTGAAGGAATACTCCCCATTACCAGCAACAGTACCCAAATCACATTCAGCAAACCCAAGGTCAATTCTTTTTTAAGAGGGACAGTCATAGTGACCACCATCGCAAGCAAGAGGAACAGTAATGGAAAGGGAACTAGGACAGGAACAGGAACAGGAACCCAAAATCATCCCCACGCCTACATGCTTCACATTGATTCGCAGCCGAGTGTCATATTCCTTGGAGGCGTCAAAGGCCATGATTTTCATCAGAGATTCAATCTCCTTGTTTTCCATCATCTGCTTTACCTGGAGTAAGGATGGGGTGCAGGAAAGCTCGTTCAATAGAAAGATTCATTCCAGGGGCCTGGGGCAAACAACATCACAACCTCCGTCCAAGGTCATTCATAAACACAGGGGACCACGAATCGTTCTTTTTGCACACATTGATTCACATGTGGTTTTATCCGCAAATTAGGTTTTATCTACAGGAATCATCGGATAGTGGCACTCACAGCCTTAACGCCACCCTCATTCTTTGATCTAATAAAGCCTTGCTTGGTACCCTCTGGTAAACTAACAGAATTAGCTATTGAAACTGGCCATTTATAGTAGATTTTCCCATGAAAAATGGTGATTTTCCATAGTTATGTTAGTTTACCAGCGGGGTAATCCCTTATTGTTAGGGGCTGTCAGATTTCTTCAGCTGGCGCCATCTCCACATGGCTCCCTGCCCCTGCGCCATGTCACAGACAGCTCGCGCACGTTGCGCAGCTTGCCGCGCAAAGGAAAAACGCCGTAGTGGTCACGGCCCACAATGCCTCACCAGAAACAGACGGTGCATCATGGGATTTCATACCATCTGGTTATTTAACATAGCCATGGAAAATCCCCTATAAATGCAGGCTTTAATGGGAAAATCATCCAAAATTAGCCATTTTCCACGGCTATGTTAAATAACCAGAGGGTCTTTTCATGGGAATATGATGATGGGGGGCACTTTAATATAATAAGGATGTAATAATACAATAAGAAACTATATAACCTACAGTCATGGATATTTCATAAACATCATGAAGATTCATGAAGGTTTAACATTTGTGCGCAATGGGGATAATGATGGCGCTCACTGCTAAGACAACTAATGGCTTATCAGCCATCCTCATGTATCCTCCAGCTGATCTGCAGCTTTCGAGCTATGGATGCTGTACAGTTCAAAATTCCACGAGCTCCAAATTCCATGAGCTGCGCCTCTGACAATTCTGTTGCCTCCAGAAGTGCAGCTCTGGTTGTTGGATTAGTAATAATGGAGAATAAGCACGTGATGGGAAAAGGCACGCAAATATGTGGATTGTACAGTAATTATTGGTGATCATTGGGTATGGAAACTATACACCATGTGAAACCATCTGCCAAAATCCGAGAATTTGAGGGAAAATAGCAGCCAACCTCCAGACTTGACAGCTTTTCCATGTTTTCTTGACGATGTTCCCTTGAAACAATTCATCCAGAATCCCCCATTCTCTCCCCACCATATTCCCATAATATCTCACTTTTTGATGAATCCCATCCTCCTAATATCAAACACCTCCCAATAAGTCATGGTTTAGGAGGGGATGTCCACTTATTTGGGACCATAGAATGGGGGTGTTTAATATTAGGGGAATGGGATGATTATTGAAATCGACAACACATTGCCATGGTCAATCTTTGATAGTTCACCAAAAAATACTCTTTTGCATTCTCTTGCTGGTTGTGGTTATTTTAAATTTATTGCAAACAGCTAATGAAACTAACCATTCAAGGTTGGGGATGAAACACCATTGAATCACCATCAAATTAACCCGTAAATCACCATAAAATCCCAAAAAATCACAATTTTGTTGGTTAAATCACCCATTAAATCATATTAAATCACCAAATAATGCATGGCTGGCTGGCACTTCAGATCCAAGGTACTTAGCCCTGCCACTGCCAAAGCTTTCGCAGAATCACCTTGGCGATCGGGGCATGTGACCTCGCCCCACGAAATGTCCGAGCACAGTTCTTCTGTTTCAGTTGAGGCACACGCGCACGCACATGGTCCGCGCTTGCATACATGTAGTACAAGTACGTGCATCTTCACCCAGTAGCACTGCCCAAAACGTTGTGATTTGTTGATCCACGGCTAAGCTAAGTGTTGAACATGTCATACATGTAATCATAGTACGCCCATCTATATAATCATATCTAATCCCTGAACAAAAATGCTGTGTATAGCATTGTGTAGCTACAACCTGTCGGACGTTCATAACGTAGCACATCCTGAATGTCTCAAAACCTATCAAAACCTAATCTGTTAACTGTTCACCTCCCCCCTGCCACTTCACCACCACTCACATGTGATTCCCTTTATTGGGAATCCATGGCATCCCGAATCCCCATTGATACTATCACCATCCTCTGCTATGGACATATTCTTGGGCAATGAAAACTTGTAAAAGAAACCTCTTCATTGGCCTATCACTATAAATATATATAATTATACATATATATATATATATCCTCTATGGGTATCAACCCCTCTGTGATTGAGGGTGATGACCATCCTCTAAGGGTCAAATGTGCCATGGTCAAAACATGGATGGCGTCATCCATCCCACATTGGGAATCCTCCCAATGGGTTTGTAAATCGTTGTCAATCCTCAATCGATTGATGACCATGCCCCAGTATTGCTAATTATACAATCCAACTTTTGGCCATGACACAAATACAGCAACCTTAGTTTCAATGATTGCCAGTCCATTGCCAAACGCGTTTAAGAACACGCCCTTTCGCGTCGTTTCACGCCATGACAAGGCACCCTCCGTTACGATCAGGGTGCAGTCCTGGGACTCTTTGGTACCCGCCTGCGCTGCTGCTTACGGATGTTGCGGATGTTTGTTTGGTTAATCTTGGTTGTTAAAACTTGTTGTGTTTATCTATATCTTATTAGAGGGATCTTGATATATCTTAATTATTGAAAATGGATGTGTATCTATTTTAGAGTAGCCCTTGACATAAGTTGGAACTATTCAGGCTGCAAAGCTATAAAGTAAAAAGAGCCACCAAGTCTGACATGTTCCAGTGCAAGTCATGTTCCAGTCCAAGTTGGTGCTGAGAAAAACCACACATGCAGACCTGAATCCACATCATGTCTTTAATATGTCAACGTCCATCTTGGATCATGCTCGCTATTGAGTACCCTCTGGTAAACTAACATAGCTATTGAAAATGGCCATTTATAGTGGATTTTCCCATAAAACATGGTGATTTGCAATAGTTATGTTAGTTCACCAGAGGGTATCACGGGTTAAGATGGTGATGACATCCCCCAGCACAGCCGCGCCTTGTTGGCATCTTCCAACTTTGGGACGCCAAACCTCAACGGAAGCGCCACAAAAACTAGGTGATTGTGCGGGGAATACCCTCTGGTAAACTAACACAACTATGGAAAATCACCATTTTTAATGGGAAAATCCACTATAAATGGCCATTTTCAATTGCTACGTTAGTTTACCAGAGGGTATGTTTCCCCACGACCCGAGGAATTGTAGAAGAGAAAGGCCTCCTCAGACCAATGGAACAATTCACTACTGGAAAAGGAGAAAGAACAGATGATTTTCTAGAGAGTGTCATGAAATTCAACCTGAATTTCAAGACTTCAAGACTTTCCAGGTAATTATGCCATGTGTGTTACCCAAAAAGGACATTTTTTTGCCGGGGCAAAAAAGACATTGAGCTACAAAACATAACAGGGCAAAAAGGGGTTTTACAACCACAATTTTGGACGCATAGACTTTCCACGTCAAAGTTGCCATTTGGAGACATCACCCCTTTGCAAGCAGAGCCCACAAAAGATAGCCATAGTACACCCCTACATTCCCACGATATCCCCACTTTACCAATCCCCGTACTTCTGTTGGGAAGCAGGAAACCAATGGAAATCGATACCTCGGTGGCCGCTTTGCCGAGGGGCAAACGTTTTTGGAGGCCGAGGTCACTTTTGTTCCTCGGACTGCTGTGCCACAGACCGTTCCGTGGCTGTTGATTGAATGGGTGGTCCAGTCTGCCTCATCAACAGTGTCCCCGGTTTTTTCTGACATTCTCATGCTCCAAATGGGTAGCTGCAAATGACAAGTGCTTGCATGGGTTATAACATGTTGTAACTCTATAACCCCATGTTGGATGATTTTGAGACTTGCCACCCCACATCTGTTGCAATGCAAGTTCCATGGTTTGCAACCCGTTTTATCGACAGGGACCTGCTGGTGATGTTCCAACCAAACTTGACCGATGGATCCAGTCAAGTCATGGTGTAATGCTAGACCCCACGGCCAAATGTCTTGAAATGCCTTTAGTGATATAATGGTGCTTATCCCTATCTCCATCATATAACATAGATATTTCCATATATTTACGTATATATATATATATATACATACACATATATACAGTAAATGTCTTGAAATGCGGTGATCAACATGTTCTCTTATCTCAGCCACTTTTGTCACGTGTTTTACCCCAAATCGGCAGTTCCCCAAGTTCCAAGTGGCAAATGCCGGGCCAACTCGCTTTTGCCCATGGCCATGGACCTCGGGGAAGTGGCCAAGGCGCTCCAACTGTCCAACAGACATACCGCAAACAGTGAGTACACTCTGGTGATTTATATAGTTTACATGGGGAAAATGGCCCATTTATAGATGATAGCAAATATGACTTAGTTATTAAACATGGTGATTTTCCATGGCTATGTTGAATGATCGGAGGGTATGGTATATGATTAACAGTGACGTTTGCCATCCGAAACGTAACAAGGGAAAACTTAGGGTGCGATGTATTGTTTGTTTAAAGCTGTACTCTCCAAACACTATCCGTGAAACTTGCCTAATGCAACTACCTTATCAATGTCCCGTCATGGAGGTGCCCACAGCGAGAACACCCTGGTTACACAACCTATGCAACCAATGCACAGGAGAGAAGTACTGTAAATAGGAGTAGGATCAACCAATAATTCACGGGTATTTAGCATCATTGAGCAGTCTAACACCACTTAACCCTCCACCTTTCAGGGTGAAATCGTGACATCTTCTTGGTTTTGATAAATATGGGTAGTATGACTATCTACGATGTAGTTTTAGGTCACTCTGTATCTTGCATCTTAATCAGCAATCTTAAACCTGGATTACTAACCCCCCGGGTTGCTTATATAATTGTGGAGGTGCCATGTTAGTAGCAGCTTGTCTTCGAGGGGTGCCCCGTAATTTATCAACCAAGGTAACTACCAACCAAGGGTTGACACAATCGCTCTCCGCTTTCCATCTTTATCCTCCCCCAAATTGACATAGACCCTGCCATCGGAGATTTGAAAGATTACTTTCCACTAAGACTTGGCTTTTTTCAGGGTCTATGTTAATTTTTGGGGAGGATATTTCCATATATGTCCACTATCTCTATCCGAAGCCCAGTCATCATTGCCAAATCACCACTCCTTCAGAGACTCGATGAGGCCACTTTCGGCAATGCCTTGCAACAACTCATCCTGGGCGCTTTGGGGACGAACTTTGGCAGTGCGCCATAGCTACCAAAGTTGGTGTATCAGTAAGTTGTTTATAGGGCTTATGATAATCATAGAGAGATCTACATACACTTAACCCGGTTTATTAATGCACCGACAAGCATTTTATGGGGGGGGAATCACCTTTTAGGTTCAATGAACTAGAGTATCCATGGACACCCTAAATTCCAATGGATGATCTGGAAGGAGTTGGTTCAAGAAAAGCAGCGAAACATGTAAAGTAATGTAAAGTAAGAATAACAAATCCTAGCAAAAAGGCCCAACCTCAGGTTTTTTTTGCCTCTCATAATTGTTTGCAATTTCTCTATGTTGGTTTCTTTTTGCCAGGATGAAAGAACCAGTATTGCTGAAGTCATGTCACTTTCATTGGCCACATGAACAGCCATAATCTCTTCCAAAGCAAGTTTTAGGGCGTCCATGTCACAAATCAGAGTTGTGTATCAGTTGTCTCTCCCACGTTGGTTCGTTTAAGTCCTACTCTTGTTAATGGGATAAATCTATCAACCCTGATGGTTTGATATTTTGTTTCACTCGCAAAGCTTCAGGACGATTCAGGGATATTCAGGGCATATCCGCAGCTTGCAATTACCTTCCGGCAATCAAATATGGCAATGGAAAAATATCCACTATAGATGATTTCCGCATTAAACCCTGCATTTTATGAGGAATTTCCATTACCATGTTTGATTGCGGCAGGGTAGAACCGACTGATTCGTCATAATCTTTGGCTTGCATTTATATCCCGGGCTCTATCCCCGGCTGTATGGATGCATGTATGTCATGTATGTAAATGTGTGCATGTTGTATACATTTCATGTTTACATTCTCAGCCTTTCTGTATCTATCTGTTTTTTCTATTTACATGTATGTTTATATACGTAAATCATATATATATATATACATATGTATAGCGACTTGTGCATCTCCACTTTTTCTATATGAATCATCGAATGCGATGATTCAAATACTGTGTATGGTTCAGAAATCCTGCAACACCTTGGATGGTTTAAACCTGTTAAAACATGTGAAAACCATGTACACCTATCAACGAGCAAATCCCATCTCCAGTTTGACTTTCGTGACCTCCATCCCCAGTACCATCTCCCAGGCACCGACAGTTCGCAGCGGGACCCAAAGCGTTCCTTTTTCGTCGTGAGTGTCTCCTCGATCACGTCTGGCTGGTCTGTGACCCCAAGAGTTGAGGACGAACATGGATGAACATGGTGTAGATTAGGCATGATATTTGTAATATGCAACAAAAATGCATGATGCTTTTGACATGATGGGGATAAAGCAAGAGATTTTGATGATGAGCAACAAAAAGGCAAAAAAGGCTGATGTTTTTGAGCAATCAAGATTGGGATTTCATCAACAAACCTGAGAAGGGGAGGTACGAAAGCCAGGAGTGCACAGAGGGGAGAGGTTGGAGAGGTTTGGGGAGGAGAGGAGCAGGAGGAGGAAGGAGGACCNCTGAGAAGGGGAGGTACGAAAGCCAGGAGTGCACAGAGGGGAGAGGTTGGAGAGGTTTGGGGAGGAGAGGAGCAGGAGGAGGAAGGAGGACCGCGGAGTGTCTGTAGCTGGTGAAGGGAAAAGGGGGTAAGAGGCNCCTCCAAGTGAGCCATCTTACATTGATAAGATGTATATTTGCCTCCGACTGGGCGACTTTTCTGCCTCCTCTACCCACACGCCTAACACACCTAAAAGGCGCCCCTTCCACTCCTTCAGCACTC